>JAOEGS010002524.1:0-17338 GCA_025447755.1 Corythornis vintsioides | reverse complement strand
GTGGAGTCTCCTGCTCTGGAGACACTCAAGACCCACCTGGATCTGTTCCTGGGTGACTTGGTCTAGGTGCCCCTGCTGTGGTTGGAATGGATGATCTCCTAGGTCCCTTCCAAGCCCTGCCACTGGGAGTGTGTATCACAGCTGAGCCCGGGGAGAGGCAGCGGGCTGTGCGGGACGCGGGGGCAGGGGCGGGAGGAATGCGGGGAATGTGACGCTTGAGCGGGCAGCTTCAGAGCGCGGCGCGGGGCTGCCTCTCGCTGCCATCTGCTGGGAGCTCCCCGCGGGCCCATGGCAACCAGCGGCTCAGGAATGGGGTTTGCTTTGCTCGGGGCTTCTCGGGGGTTGGTTGTTTTTTTTTTTTTTCATCAAGAAATTCCTCCCGCTTCTCTTTCCCCGCAGCCGCCGCCTCATGAATACGCGGGGCCGGGATTGCTGCGGCAGAGGGATGCGCGCTGAGGGAGAAAAGGGGCTTTTCAGAGCCCTGGGGTTTAGCTCTCGTTAGTTTCCCGCCATCTCCCTCCCTTGGCAGCGACAGCGGGGCCGCGTTTGCCGGGAGCTGCTGCTTGCTGCAGATGCCGAGGTGATAACTGGTGTCAGTCCCTTGGAACTCCCACTTCGCCTCTGCCTGAGGGGCTTTGCTGTGTAGTGAGGAGCTGGGGTGGACTCCCCGAGGTCACAGACAGCATCACTGGTCGCCCAGAGGTGCAGGCTTTGACACCCCCAAAGGTTTGGCCACTGTGATGGGAAGGGTTAATGCTGAGAGAGGCCGTATGCAGGAGCAGGGCTGGCTGAGTGGTCCTTCCTTTCTCTCTTCAGTTCACTCCTGAAATGAATCACAGAATCACAGGTTGAAGGGAGTTAGAAGATCATCTAGTCCAACCCCCCTGCCCGAGCAGGGGCACCTAGACCAAGTCACCCAGGAACAGATCCAGGTGGGGCTGGAATGTCTCCAGAGCAGGAGACTCCACAACCTCCCTGGGCAGCTTGTCCCAGAGCTCTGTCAGACTTCTCTTCTCCCCAGGCTTCCACCTTCTCTCCTGCTGTCAGGTAACCGTGGCCTCATTCCCACAGCCTCTCGTTGTGACTCAGCAAAGGGGATTGTCTCCAACTCCTCTAAAATGCCAAGCTGCAGTTTTAGGTGAGAGTTCTGAGAGGTTTGAGGTGAGACATTCAGAAATTGGGGCAATTTCACTCCTCCAGAAGTTAGAGGTGAGTGGAGGGGGATGAAACTCTGCCTGTCACAGGTCTTTATTGCCACTTGACAGCTGTCAGTTTGCAGTGGGTGATTTGCTGCCCTGTCAGCCCTCTGAGCACCAGGTGAATTTGCCTAAGGTTGTAGAGAAGGGTAGAATCCTCCTTTCAAGTGCAGGGATGGTTTAACCCTGATAAGAAGGCAGGTAAAGCATTTCTTCTGCCAGCCTGCTGTGGGGAGCAGGGAAGTAAAGCCTTTCTGGTCCTACTGAGATGGGAGAAGGCAAAAAAATCCAATAACTACCCACTCTGAATGAAAGAATCTCAGCCCTGTCACCACTGAACTGTTGTCAGGAGCCATCAGCCTTTCACCTCCTCCTACATCTGTGCTTCTCCTTTTGATCTTGTTCAGGGAAAACTTCTGCAAGGCTTTTCTGGGAGCATCTTGGATCCTCACCGTGCTCTCACAGCCCTCCCCCTCCAGTAATGACCTGCAGGAGAATCAGGGGAGGAAGGTGGAGGAAGCAAAGCTTGCAATCAAGCACTCAGTGTCTCAGTCATGCTTATTTCTCCAGGGAGCCAGTACAGGTGTTTCCATGGGTTATGCAATTCTCTCTTCATCCTCAGTCTCCTCTTCCTCCCAAGAAAATTCTTTTAATCAGGTGAAGACCTTACTCTGCTAGTTTCCAGCTCGACCAACAGTATTTCTGGCCACTGAAAGGCTCCAGAATCCTTAATATTTAAATTTTTATTTCTGTCTCGGCCCCAACATGTAGCATTGGGTGGCCTTGGCAGCTGATTTAGTTTATTTCATGCAGAGGAGGATCTCTTTTCAATTGCAGCCTGGATTTATAGCAGAAATTCTCTGTTACCAGCACAGGAGGAAGGTTTCTTTGCTGAAATCAAGCGAGTCCAAAAGACTGTGAATTCCAAACCAGATAAAGCACATGCAGGGCTATTTCAGTGCTGCTTCTCCAGGTCTCTTGATTTCTTCTCCTCCCTTTTCTCCGTGCCTATCAAAAAGCAAAGCAACGACAGGAATGTCAGTGGATCCTGAGGCAGAAAATTGTACACAGCCCCAGACAATGGCCAGCATCATGGGGCAACACAAGGGCCACGCTGGGAACCATCACTCCAGGCCCCTCCTGCTTTGTGTGCACGAGAACCACGCTTATGAGACTGCTGGAACATTGAGCTTTGCATCTCATTTAAGCAATACTGAGCCTTTTGTTGGCCTTACAAGGTCTAGCTTAAAGAGAAAAGGACTAGTCCCAGCCTGAGGTTGCTGGGATGTTACCAGCCAGAGGAATTGATGGCCATTGCCATGTTCCCTAATGAGCCCAAAATGAGACCGTTACATATTCACTTAATTAGTTTGACAGATTTTCATTTAAATATCAAAAGACTTCTGGTCTCTGGAGAACAAAAGGAAGGCTTTGTTTCCAGTGAAGTTCTTGACTCTGCTTGGCTGGAGCAGGAGGTTGGGGGTGACAACCAAAGGGGGATGATTTAGTGTGAGTCATTCCCATCTTCACAGTTCATGGTGCCATTTCTTCCCAGCTTTTCCAGTCCCCCTGGAGCACCTGGAGGAGAGCTGCATGGTGTGGCCCTGTCAGTTGCAGCCAGGAAAGGCCAAGTGATGCCTTCTTTTGGGAGCACCTTCAGATAACACTCCTTTCCCAAGTCCCTCCCTGGCTTTGTTTCTTCCTGACATAGCAACTAGTTAATCTCAACCCAGAGCTGGGCCTGGCCCTGAAAAATGTCTTCCCTGAATTTGCATAACAGAGAACTTCTAAAATACAAACCATCTTGAAGGTTGACAGTATTTTAGCAACAGGGGAATGACCCTTTTGGAGAAGAAGGTGCCCCTGCTCAGGCAGGGGGGTTGGACTGGATGATCTTCTAGCTCCCTTCCAAGCCCTGACACTCTGTGATTCCTTTCAGCCTGGTGGTCTGTGCCCTGGGACCCTTCACAAAGGGAGCCTCAGAGAGGCAGAACTGGCACTGTTCTAACCCACCTGGCAAACAGTGCACCCCAGAGACTGAGTCCTCCACTCTTATTTCAGCCTGGCATTTTCTTCTGATTTTCCCCCCCCCCCAATATCTGCCTGCAGCAGCAAGTTTCATTTCTCAGGTACTTGGGGACTTGCTCTGTACCTTTTCCCACACCTTTTTCCCATCTCTTCTACCTGCCCTTCATTTATGAATCTTTTTGTAGTCCATATGTCCTGCTGGCATCACTTCAGCTCTGGATCTTGCTTAGACATAAGCACACACCAAAGCCAGGTACCAGTTTACCAGGAAAAAGAGGTGGTTGTGTGAGCCTCAGAGATCTCTTCATCCTGCTGCTTCAGCTTCTTGCAGGGACACAGGGGCTGGGGCTTTGTCCTGTCCACATCTCTCTAATTTCCAGAGGAATGTCTTTGTACTTTGACCTGGGAGATTTTCCTGCTAAGTAGATGGTGAGAACTGCTTCTTAGCATAAGAAAAATATCCCTTTCCTCAGCCTCAGCCACCCAGGAACGAGCCTTTTGAAGCTAGAAAGAGATTCTCCCTCCCATCCAGCCTGTGGCAGCCCCCAGGATGGTTGAGTTCCCATCCCTGGACGTGTTGAGGGGTCGTTGAGATGTGCAGAGGAGCATTTTCCAGGGCCCCCAACTTTTCTAGCAGCATTCTCAAGGTTAATTTGAGCTGTCCTATGACCTTCTGACCCACGACATGCTCCAGGGTGAAAGGTGCTTTGTTCCTTGTTCCAGTTTTGTCCCAGCCTCTGAGGAGCAGCCAGTCTGAGGAGCTCATGTGCTGCCCAGATAACAGAGGAAGGTCCAGGAATGTCAGCTTTTCTTGGCAGCAATGACTGATCCTGCATTTCTTCTCTAGCAGATGGAGCAGCTCCTTTTGAAACGTCCTGTATTTGTTTCAGAACAGCTTGCTCCACTTGGGGTCCTGGAATGCTTTGGATCAGGTGTAGTCCTGCAGTGCTGTGTTGGAAAGAGGCAGCTGAGGTGAGGAGGATGAAGAGAAAATGTTTTCTGGCTAAGCAGCCAATCCCCCCTGCGTGCAAACTGGAGGCAGCAAGAGGTGCTGGCTGCAGCACCAGCCTTGAATTGAGACACTGGCTTCTAGTTATTGCTGCTTCTTATCTACACGGGTGGATGTCAGAGGAGCCCAGCTGGACAAGCAGAGCAGGAGGCAGTGAGAGCCTGCAGGCTTGCCCCGTGCCCACCACCCCGGAGGGTGTCTGCCCACCCTGGCAGCACCGCAGCCCTCAGGGCACCTTCCTTTGTGCCAGAGCCTGCTGCCCGTCCCTGCTGGCCCCAAACCCTTTATTTGAGGAGCGTGGCTGGTCTGAAAGAGCAGCCTTGAGCGGTCGGTGGAACAGAGGAGCTTCACCAAGTGCTTTCCCCCCTCAGCCGGGAGCCTCCCCTGGCTCCCCATCCGCGCTAAGAGGCGACTGATGTTCGGATGCCTCTGTGATGATCGCACTTCTTGTCCCCTTTCCAAGGAACTAATTCCCCACTGAGTGCCGTTGGAATAACCTCACTGGGGAGGAATGCAGCTGCCTTTGAATGCAGGGTATCACTTGTGCCTGGCTAGGTGTGTGAGGTCCTTCTCCGAGCAGCCCTCAGCAGCACACAGTCATGCGGGCTCTTTATTACACATTACACCGTGAGCTGCCTCCTCTCAGTCCCCTCTGCACCAACGGGCTGGCCTGGGGAAAGGCAGAGATGTCTTTGGAGAAACCCTTGCCAGCAGCAGGGCACCAAACACCCCGAGATGCTGCTGCTGCTGCTGCTGAGGGCAGCTCTGAAAAGGGAATTTTGCAGGGTGGTGCCAAACCTCAGGAGCTGCAGCCTCCCTCTGCTCCACCTGCTTATTCCTCCCTGGGTTCAGACCCCACTGCACCCCCAGCTCTGACACTCAGCCCCGGGGTGGCTCTGGATTTGTGCTCTACCTCCTTCTGAAGGGAAACCCAGAGAGCTCAGCTTTATTTCTGGAGAGCTGAAGTGTCCCCGAGAGGATCTCGCTTGCAGAGTCATTAAAGTGTTTTCTGCCAAGCACTTGGACAGGCAGAGATCTTTCATCTGCCTTAGCCCTGTGTGGGAAGGGGAGGAGGGGGGGTAACAAATGGCTTTTTAAAAGGATGAATAAGGGTTCATAGTTCCCATAAGCTGCCTCGGAATTCTGAAGGATCTTATCTTTTTAATGAAAACTACTCTAGTGTAAATCTTCCTCCAGCTCGCAGTGGCTGCTGTCACATTTCAGGTCCCTTACCCACCTTTGCTCTCCAAGATGGATTCAGCAGGGATAAAATGTGCCTGATAAGATGCTAATCTCTCAGTGTCACTGCCATCTCAGCTTCCCTCCAGGGGAGACTTCAACACAACGGCTGCTGTGGCTCCTGGCTGGCTGAACAGAGCTGGTGCTGGAGGGGGAAACCAGGAGACTATTCCAGGAAAAAACATCACCTTTGGGAGGATTTCCCAGTGCTGGAGGTGCCCTTCCCAGCTCCTGACCTCTGCCCCTGGCTCCTCTTTTAGGCAGGCACTCCACATCTTGCAAATTCTTCTGGAGAAACGAGAGGAAAAGAGGGAATTGGCCCCTCATCTGACACCCATGCCTCAAAAATAAGCAAGAAGTGGTTACTGACCTCTAGCCTGTGTGTTTTAAGGTGAAGCCAGGCAGGATTCCTGTTATCTGGGGGCCTGATAGCAGCCATCCACACTGATCACCTGCCTTTATCACCCCCTAGGGCCTCAGGGCCATGGCTGTTCCCTAAAAGCAGGGGCAGGATTTTTTCCTGAGGCCGAGGGACCAGTTTGGCAGCTCAATTATTTAGCGACCTGCTTTGTTTATCCTCTACAACCTGCATCCAGTGTGGATTGCCAGGGGCACAGGAACAACAGAGCGATTTGCTCTAAGTGCTCTGCATCAACTGCCTCAGGCCTTAGAGATGCAAAGAGGAGGGTTCTCTCTAGCTGATGGATTTCTTTTCAGTCGCATTCCTTCGACCCTGCTGGAGCAGAGGGGGCAGGATACAGCTCCTGCGATGTGGTAACAACAGCCAGAGCTCAGGAGCAAAGGCCAAACACGTTCTGCAGGGCTGGGGATTAAAGGCAGGCTGGCAGACAAACAGGGGCTTTAACTCGCTGCAGATCTTTCACCTGACATTGTCTTTAAACCCATTCGGGCTCTTAACAGGAAAGAAGGTGAATTAGGAGGAGATTTTCCTTGAAACTTGAGCTAAAGACTCTCGAGGCTGTGAATGCTCACCATGGCCAGCCTGGGAGTGCAGGGAGCTGCCCCAGGCCTGGAGGTCACAGGGTTTTCTTCACTCACGAGTGCTGACACAGTTCAAGGCGAGGATTTACACTTCAGCCTGGCACTGACCTGTCCCAGGGTTTGGGAATGACTCTGCTCATCATTTCTTCTCCCTGCAGAACATCATTCATCACTCACTGGCCACGTCGGGTTGGGCTGCTCCAGCAGAAGTGCCTGTTGGCAGAGTTTGGGGTGCAGTGCAGAGCAGATCCCTTCAGCTGTGCCTGCTGCAGGAGGGGAAGGTGACCCAGCAGCCCCCCACGGGAAGGCTCTCTGAAATCAGTGGCTCCCAAGTGACTCTGCTCTGGGTGCTGCCAAATATTCTGGTCGGATCCAGCAAAGCTTTTAAGCTCCTGATCAGCTTGAAGAATGTGAGTCGTTCCATGGCACCCCTCTGCCCTCCCCCTGGCATGGGGACAGCACTCAGAGGGGATTGGGGTGACCAGCAGCTCTCCTGCTGCAGGGTGGCCCCCCAGAATTCAGGATAAAATCCCCTCTGAGTGTTTTATTTGATGCCAGCCTGCCCTGAGTCCTCAAAGCCTGCGAGCTGAGGTCAACAGAGGAGGCCAAAAGCTCTGACACCAGTTGCTCTGTTTGCTGACAGCAGGCACAGCACCAGATTCTTTTCAGGGTGAGTCAAAGGCTGCCGAGTGCCCCAGAAGGGGATTCTTGGGGATTTATGTCCCATCAACAAGAGGAGTGATAATTAAAGCCTGAATATTTCTGCTAAGCTGGGAAACAAAAAAAAAAACCTTCTTAATTCCTTAAATTCCTCATGCCAGGCTGTAAAATATATTCCATTCATGCCTGTGCCTCTCTGCTTGGTCCCTCCCTGCCTCTTTCTTCAGCCCTCAGCCACCTGTTTGGGAGCAGCGTCCCGCGGGTTCTCAGGCTGCTCTGCTGCCCCTCTCTCCCTGCCCTTGGTCTTGTTGTTGCTTTGACACTGAGGCCTCGTTGTCTGCCAGAGACAGCAGAGCCCCCAGGCTTGCCCTGCTCCCAGAACTTCATTCTTGGAAGGTTTCTGAGTTGCCCTGGTGACCAAAGGGGAGCGACGTTTGCTCTGCCACATCTGAAGGTCCCTTTGGTTCCTTCCACCCCTGGCAAGGAAGCTGCTGCCTGCACCTTTGATGTTCAGATGTTCTGATGAGTTGCTTGAGTGGATGCTGAAAAATCCAGCTGAGGAGCTGGAGGGGGAGAGAGACACCAGCAGGAGGAATTAATGTGATAGGAGCTTGGCTGTGGCTGCCTCCCCACAACGATCTGCAAAAGGGAGACAATTAAGGAAGGGGAAAAAACTGCCAAGTGCCAGCTCTGGATATACAGCAGCTATCAAACTGTCACAGGGCACTGCTATTAGAGCTCAGGTTGCAATAATATATTAGAGGAGTGTTTGCTGGACCTGTAAAAACCACCAGTTATTCACTGGAGACCAAACTAATGAACCGAGCAGGTCAGTGTTTAAAACTCTGTAAAAAAACCCTATAAAATGACCAGAAAACCCTCCCAGCAAATAGCTCTGGAATGTTGTGGGGTTTTTTTTGTTCTTTGCATTATTTATCCCCTCAAAATGAATGCTGTCTGCGTGCTGGGTGGCTCAGGGCTTTACAGGGAAAGTCCCCTAACCCTTCTCAAGCAATTCCTTGGGATTCTGGTTCTGTTCTCATGTGTCCTGCAGTAAATGTGAGCTGGTTGTGTGCACCCCGTGCCTGTAGCTTGTGCTGGGGAGTAGTGAGACCTTGCACGTCTGCCCTTGGTGCTCTTTGGAACTTTGGAGATACTCACTCACCAACTTCTCAGAAACAAAAACCACAAACCACATGTCCCCAGTCCTGGAGCTGACCCTGCCTTTCCTGAGCCTTGCTGAAGGTCGTTCCAAAGCCCCTTTGCCATCAGGAAACAGGAAGGTTCAGAGCTAATATTAGGGCAAATAATCAGGCAGGAGTTGAAAGCAACATCAGTTCTGTATGAATACTTGGGGAAGGAGTCATGGTCCTGCTTTAAGCAAAGCTCTTGGGCAGGCACTTGAGGTTAACCTAAGTACAAGTGCTTTCTTGTGGTGTCTTGGAAGGGATGAACACCAGGTTGCCTTCATTTTTCTCTGAACTTGCTCTAAACATAAAAAAAAACCCCTTGTTGTGTGTCAGGTAACTTGAATAAATGTTGTCACAAAGGCAGGCTGAGGAAAACCACCAAGGAAATCATAGCAGGAGTTTTACACCATGGTAGCCAATGAACTTGTGATGAGACACTGAGAAGTTTCACATCTCATACCCCTCCAAGAGGCTGAGGAGCTTGCAGAGATCCATCAGTAGCACTGTTGTCAACAAAAGGCATCAGCCAGGCAGACAGTTCTGGTTTATTTAGTGGCTAAAGAAAACTCTGGCTTTGATCTTGGGAAGCAACAAGTTGCTTGGCACTGAGGTGCCCTCCTTTTGGACATCACTGTGCTTCCAACACACTGGGATTTTACTGTGCCACTGCTGGAGGGAGGTGGAATGTTAGATGAGAACCTCTGTGCCCTCTCAGCAAATAATTTGAAGGAAAGCTATGAATTTTCACCTGCTTGTGCTTTGTGAGGCTGCCAAAGCCAGGCTGGAGAGCAGAGAAAGTCAGGTCGTGATCCCTTTTGGTCAGACAGACACCTCAGGCTCCTGCAGTGGGGGAAGCAGGTGGACCTCTCCATCCCACCACACTCCTGCCTCTGAATGTTCTGCTGCAGCAAAAAGGATGGCTTGAGGAACTTGGAAGAGCTGCACGTGCTCAGAAGTGCCCACTGTTAGCAGCACCCTGCAACTCCCCCAGCACAAAGCCAGGGCTGGCCACAGAGCCCTCTTCCCCACCCTGGGGTTTCTGACCGTGGGGCAAGAACCAGAGGATGTGGGTTTTCTTCCAGGAGAAGCACTGGGCAGGGGTTTCTGTTCCATCCAGGGGAGGTGAAGGAGTATCCCTCCAGCTCGTTGGCACCCGTGGGGATATTTAATCCAGGGTGAAGCTGCTGCCAGTGCACAGAGGGGAGGGAGGAACCACGCCTGGGTAGCCCGCCCGGGGAGCAGCTGTCATTACCAACATTCCCATCTCCAGCACAGGGCTGCTGGGTGAATCTCTCCTGTAATTACAGGTGTTGAGCAGATAGATTGGCTTTTGGAGAGGGATTATTGGTCCTTTCCTCTCTTCTGGCTTTGAGGGCCATCCGGAGGAGCTGGGTGGCAGCAGTGACCAGGGAAGGGGCAGAGCAGGAAGGGGTGGGAGCAGGTTGAAGATCAAAGCAGAGCTGCCCTGGGTGCTCTCTAAAGAAAACACTGCCAGTGTCAGCATGTCCTTAATGAAGCTCAAAAGGGATTGATCTCCTGTTAGTGATACAGTGAGAACACACAGACCCCTTGTGTGGGGAGGGGAAGATAACCATAAATTCAGCCAACACACCCTGACCCGGGATGGGGAGAGGGCTGGGAGCTCACTTGGCAGAAGGGGCACGTTCCCCCCCAGAGCAGGCCCAGCAGATGACAGTAAACTGATCAAAAGAGATCCTCATCATTCCTTTTCCCAACACTGAATGGCTGAGCAGGACTCTCTGAAGCCATCAGGGGCTGCAAAATGCTCTGTGCTTTTGAGATTCAGGCTGCAGATTGAGGCACCTGCTTTTCCAAGACCTTCATCTCTCATTTTAGCAGTGCTTCAGCTTCTCAATCTACACAACGTGTCAAATAATTCCTGCTTTTTTGCAGGATCTGAAACAGGGAGCAGGGCAAGAATGCCCTTGCAGGAAAATCTCACTTAACTTCACGTGGATGGGTGCAGAATGGGCCTGACTGAGCCACTGTCTGTTGGAATAAAGAATTAATTCCTTTTCACAGATGTTTTCCAGTAGCAGGGAAGAAGGAGAGGGAGCCGTGTGCCATCAGACACCAGCCCTGCAGTGTATCTCCATCCTGGGAAGCACAGGGCTTTCCCAGAACCAGTTCTCATTGCTGGAGGAGCAGAGGCAGCATCTGAGCCAGGAAAGGGCAGCCTGTTGCCCAACCTGTAGTTCCCAGCGTGAGGGCTGGGCTGAGAGCACCTGCAGGTGTGGTTGTGAAACCAGCAGTAAAACTGCTTTCCAGTCTCTCTTGAGGTCTGTGAGGAGATGCAGGGCAGCTGATCAAAACCAGCAGAGATGGGGGAACTGCTGGTGTTGCCTCTGGTTGGCATTTCCCAAGGAGCTGGGACTGAAGCAGGAGCTGTTAGAGTTATTTACACAGACTTGTCAGGCTGGGGCTGGGATGAGTCGTGGCTCCCTTGAGCAGGTTGGGCCCCCTGCAGCACCCTGCAGCACGGGGGGCTTGACACGAGTTTCAGAGGGGATGGCAGCACTTTCCCAAACCAGGCAGCTCCCCTCCTCACATCCCTGCTGCCTTCCCTGCCCTGCTGCAGTCACCCGGCAGCGGTGGCAATTAGCTCAGTGTGAGCAGCTGCTCTGTCATTACCTCCCCTTCAAAGGCTGAGCGGGGCTGGCTCCTTCCCCTTCCCATCCCCTGCTCTGATGGGGAAGGCTCTTCACCCTCCTCACCCACAGCAGGCTGGAGATGCCCTCACACCTGCAGGCCCTGAAGAAGATCCTGGCCATCTGGACCACGCCACGCCGGTGAGTACCCGAGCTCCACGGGGCCCAGGACCTTGAGTGACTCCCCTGGTCAGCCCATCACCACGGGTCCCTTGTCTCACGTGAGGTGGCACTCGAAGGCAACTTCATGCTGCTTGTTTTGTCTGTTTCTGGGGGGCACTCAGAGGCTGGGATGCTGAGTTTTGCTGTCAGGTCTCACCCTGTTCCGGGTGGTTTGGAGCTGGAAGCTGTGGAGGTCACCACAGCTGAGCAGCTGTGCCTGGCACAGGGCATTTTCCAAGCAGTTCCAGCCTCCCCCAGCCCCAGCAGCAGCAGCCTGGGCAGCTTTGCTCTCCTGGTTTGTCCCTGCAAAGCCCCCGTGCTGTCCCATCCTGGGACATCTTGTGCTGCTGGGATGATGGCAGTGGATCAGTGACCCAGCAGCATAAACTTGGTGTTGAGATGATTCCCACAGTCCCTGGCTTTGCAGGTTTGGTCCACAGGCACGGGCAGTGCAGAGTGTTTGCTCCCTTCTCATTGCTTTGTTTGGTCAGGAGCTGGGTGAGAGGTTCTGGAGGACCAGGGAGTGCAGAGAGGACTGGTTCCCAGTGCTGCATTTGCACTCTTCTGGATTAGCTGCTAGAAAACGTGTTGCTGCTTGAGATTTGAAGTGTTTTACCCAACTCTAGATGAAGTTGTGACCTTCGAGGGTTTCTTCTTGGAGATTGACTGAGAGCACTAAGTGCAAATTCCTCTGCTTGGCCTCTTCCAGTGTAAACAAGTCACAGTTCTTCTGGTGAGAGACTCTCCCAGGAGTTTCACTGGCCACTGACGTCACTGGGATGGTGGCATCAGAGCTGGGCAGGGAGTTTCCCTCTCTCAGAGCTGGGAAGAACAGATGGGAAGTGGCAGGGGAGGTTCTCAAAGGGCAAAACAGGGAAAAAAATGCACTGGTGCCAAGTGCTGAGACCCGTGGCTGCTCCTCAGGGAGAGATGGGTTTGTGCCACTGAAAGGAGCCTGGGAAGGATGGGTGCTCCATGTGGTGCTGAACACCTCCCTCCACGGTGCTCAGTGTGGGGCCAGCTCTTCCAAGGGATTCCTGGGAGGAATCTCCAGCCATGCCTGGTTGGACAGCACTGGTGGGAGGAAAGGTGTGAATGGGATAGATTCAGAAGCACAGAGCAAGGGTTTGCAGAGTGACAGGGCAAAGCAGAAGTTTATCAACTCTAAAAGGGAATGTGGGCAACTTCAAATTTTAATCTGCAGGTTTTGGAAGTTAAAAGACTGTAAAAATAGAAGTGTGCCTTTACTCACACAGAAAAGGCAGCTCTCATTTCAGGCAGTAATTGGGAAGATGTCTCCCAGAGGAGTAATAAGAGGGTAGAGCAGCCAGAGCACAGCTCTGGGACAGCTCTCAGCTCCTCAGAAGAGGCACAAACAGCAACTCCCCACGGCGTGGGCCAGCCTCTGCTGCAGGCTGCCTCCTGGGGAGTGCAACCCACAGCATTCTGCTGCTTGGAACAGATGTAAATGGGGCTTTGCAGGGCTCAATCCACCTCTGGGTCCAGCTCTGGGGCGTGGGGCTGCACAGGGCTCCCATTGCCAGTGTCTGCAGTCTGGGTTCCTCTCTTGCCTTTCTTGGTTTGCACAGTGGTTACTTGTGGAAGGAGTGGAATTGCTCTTCTTACCAAGGCTTGGAGGGATCCCAGGTGTCTTTTGGCATCCAGAGCTATTCAATCTGGGCAAGCCTCGGGCACTTGTCATTCCCTAGAGATGAAATAATATCCTTCCTCTCAGGAAACTAATTCCAGTTGACTTGAGCCCCTGTCATGGCTGGGGTCTGTCTGTACCACCTTCAAGGTGTTATCAGGGCAAATGCATAAGGCTGGGGTGTGTTTTCTGTGCTCTGGTCCTCTGCCTTCCTCTGCTGCTGTCCCTGAGTGGTGTAGTGTAAATGATCCCTGGCTGAAACAGTGAGAAGTAACTGCAAACTGCCTCTCATTAGATGTTGGGCACTCAGAATGCAAGCAAAAACTTCAACCTTTAGAAAGCCATGAGAGTAGAAGTGACCACTGACCTAGAAATGGGGCAGCTGCATCTCTGGCAGTGGCTAAAATAGCCTCTTGGTGACCTAGTTTCTGCCAGCACTGAGCACCGTGCTGCACTGCCCAGGGAACTCACCACCAAATGCTTCTGGCTGAGGTTTTGTGGATGTTTCAGGGGAAGGGGTAAAGCAGGAGGAGCTGTGAGGCTTAGAACTGCTTGGCAATAGCTGCCTAGGGCTCAAAGGTAAGAAGCAGGCAGCTGTGAGAGGAATAAACATTTCCAAGTGTCTGAAGAGCTGCCTCAGCTTCAGGTGACCATGTGCCAGTTTTCAGCTGCAGCCCAGATCACACAGGAGCTGCTCTGCATCTTCCTGAGCCTTGGTGATAGCCTTCTTTTTAGCACAGAGCTATTAGCCTGAGCTTATCTCTGCAGTTAACCATGTGCTGTGTTCACCAGGCACCAAGGAAGCCCCTCAAGGACCTGTCTGGCCTCAGCAGTACACACCAGCTTGGAGAGTACTGAGTGTTAAGCCCTTGGGAACTCAACTCTCTGCTGTAAGCTTGTTTTGGTTTAATTATCTTGGCTTTTTTGCTTTCCTGGTCTGGTTTGTGTAGAGCAACAGTGACATCCATTGGCCTCTGAGGCTGAGCAGAAGCTCTGTACACACCACACGTGTTTACCCAAGGTGGAGGGCTGTGCTGGAAGCCTCCAGAAGCAACCTCCTTCCAGATGCTGCCTCTTCCCTCCTGCCAGGATTCTCTAAATGTGACTTTTAAGATGCAGCTTGAAGCTGGGATTCCCTTTTCTTGCAAGATAGGACGTTGGAGGCAAAGCTGCAGTTGCCCTGAAGCAGAATTGTGGCAGCTCTGAGCAGCTGAGGTGACCTTTTTTCACATGCCCTGTGCATGAGGGGTTCTGAAAAGCTGAATTCTTTGGGTGATGTTCAGCACTGCACAGCCACCCCAGGTAGGGAAAAGGTAAAGCAGTTTTGCTCCAGGTTATTCACTGGTGAGAATATGTGGCAGTAAATTCAGAAAACAAAAATCCTTTCTTGAAGACAAGAGGGACCACAAGGAGAGAGAACTGGGAGAGACTGGGATGTGTGGTGGAGGAACTGACAGCCAAAGGGTTGTTCAAAAAATATCAGCAGTGAATGAAAGACTCCAAGTCTGAAAGAGAGGATTCAGTGGCCAAAAAAACCTCCCAGACAAAACAAATTATTTATTTCAGAGCAAGACCTGGATGATTCTGGTTTCATTCCAAAACCAAACCAGAAAACAATTTATTTTTAACCTTGGAAGTGAATCAGTAGGGGTTTTCTGCAGGCCTGCCCTTGAACAGAACCAGTGTCTGCAGTAAATTTCTTAGCAGTGATGTTTACAATCCCATCTCAAGGCCAAACCACCTTCCCTGTCTTTGGGAAGCAGGACTGAGCTCACCCATTTTCATTGCCCCAGCCTCTCCCTCGTGACTGGGACAACTGGAACTTTACCCAGCAAGGTCAGCAAAGGTTTCCCCTCCTCTCCAGCATCACCAGAGATAGAGGGGAAAAGGAAGGAGACTTTTCCAGGTGTGGATGTGAGTGGGAAGGGGACTGATGGAGCAGCTTTGCCTCCTACCCCTCCCATCTGCAACGTGCTGGGAAGGCTTTGCTCCAGCTCGGGTGATTTCAGCCCTCGGAGTATCTTCCATCTCCCTGCACATCTCTGGCACTGCCACTCTGTATGGTCTCACAGCTTGTAAATATCCCTGCTGGATATTTTAGGTGCTGCCACCCTTCCCAGCTCAACTCTGTGTACATCCTCCACCATCAGGAGGAAGACTGAGGGCAGGTGAAGTCCTGCTGTTGGCAGCAGAGGCTTTCTCTTCTGCTGAGCTCTCTCAGGCTGGAGCTGTTTGCACATTTTCAAAGCTTTCTTGCTGTCCTGGTTGAAAGGAGGGAGGCAAAACTTTTCCTAAAGGCAAAAGAGAGAGAACATCTTGTGAACCTGCTGTTCTCAGATCTCCCCGATAAGGACGGTCCCAAGTGCGTGAGAAGTTCCCTACCCCAAGATTTATTTACTTGGGGAAGAAAAGCCACCTCCATCTCATTCTTTTATTTTCAATACAGGTTTTCATTCGGTGAGAAAATATCTTCCCCATAAAGAACCTATTCTGCCTCATTAACTCCTATAAAAAGCATCCCCCCCCAGCCTGAAATGTTAAAAGAAGCATAAATTAAGGGGAAGTTTGTTGTTTGCTGCTTTAATCAACAAACAACCTTAAAAGGGACCCACAAAAGCTTCTGTAAACTAAATTTATTGGTGAGCAGGAAAACAGGCCCTCAGCAGCAGCCTCCTCCCCTCCCCAGCCCCCTGAATTTGGGTTTGGGGAGGGACTGGTTTTGTCTGCAGTGCCTCACTCTCCGGGGCAGGTTGTTGTGGCCCCATGGATCTCTGTCAGACTTTTGTGCAGCTCAACCAAAGTGACTTGGGACAGTCTGTTAATTAGGTCTTCAAAGGCTCCTTCTTTTTCTTTGCTGTACAAATGTCCTCTTTTTTTGTTTTGTTTTCCCTAAATCTGCTTGTCAGGAGCTGAGAAGGAAGGAGGGAAAACATGAAGCACTAACTTTCCTGAGCCAGCACAGGGGGATATGTGATTTCTTTCTGAATTAGCAGTGAACTTGCTTACAAACCTCTTGCATTCAGATGCAGCTCAACCTTAAACTGATTTTTCTCTGGGAGAAGCCTCCGTGTGAGGGATTTTGTTCATTGCCACGGGGGTTGGATCTTGCTTTTTCTCACAGCTGCCTTGAGTTCAGGCTGAGATGCTCAGAGAGATGAAAGAAAAATCACTTCTGTTCACTGGGAAAAAAAAAATGGCCTTGATCCGTTAGAGGTTTGTGATATTTATCAGAACACATCCTCACCTTCCAGGAGTTCATTTCACTTGGAGATCAGCCAAGTCAGGGAGTTTCTCTGAGCTTCTTGGAAGGTATTTTTCCCATTTCTGGGAAGCAGCTCTGCCCAGCAGCTCGTGTTGCAAGGGACGAGAGGATGGGGAGTCAGGGGAATGGGGGGACCCGTCCCTCTGTGCTCTCCCAGTGCCATCCCCGGGCTTCCACACCTCACAGGAGACATCTCAGCTTTCTGAAGAGGAAGAAAAAGGGTTTTCTTGGTTAGCCTGGGCCACAGGAGCACGCTGTTCATTGAGCATGGCAGCACCTGGGAGCTCCTGCTGTCTCTGCCATCACAGCCATTGCAGCCTCCTAAGAACACCCTCAGGAGTCTCCAGAGCCTCAGAAGGCCCCTGGGCTCTGCAGACTCCTGCTCTGGTTTCTTCAGCTCTTCCAAGTGCAAGGACGTGTGTTTTGCAAGGCAGTGGGAACCCCAGCAGGTTCTGTGACTGTAGTTTGCTGAGTGAAGCTGCGTGACCCCTGCTCTTGGGCTCCATGGCTAGGGAACACACCCAGCAAGGAACCCAAATCCTGCCAAAAATGCTCAAAACAACCCTCTGGAGTCCTCCCCCTCGCAGGATGGATCATTTGATACCTGGTGGGGAGATGAGGCTTTGCTGCAGCTCAGAGAAATCCCTCTTTGTTACACATATTCCTTCATGTTTTCACACGGAAGGGTTTTTCTTTCCAGAATAAGCTCTGGAGGGCTGGTTGCTGCCGGGAGAAGTTGCAGAGGTGGGAGGAGAAGCTGTGGCCACTGCTGTCAGTTGTGTGGAAGGCTTCCCTTGGCTCAGCACCCTGGGCTATCCTGGCTACAAAATGCTGCAAAAAAATAAATCCTGGGGAGCCTCAGGTTCCTGCTCTGGGTTTTGGGATGGTTGTTTTTCCAGCTCCTGAGCTCCAAACAGGACTTTGTTTCATTGCCTGGTAACTTCTGGGAAAGCCGTTTAGCACTCGCTATCTCCGGAGTCTCTGGCCAACATGCAAAGTACACTTGCAGTGTTTAAAAACACAATAAAACCATCTGGAATCATTTCAGGAAGCAAATCACTGTGGTTCCATCTGGCTCCCAGTGAAACAGGCCTGGAAGGAAATCTCACCCTGATGATGGCCACACTGGTCAAGCAGGTAGAGGAGGAGACACCAGCAGTGGCTGTGCAGATTTGACCTGGTGCAGATGTGCCTGTGCAACATTATTATTATTATTATTATTATTATTATTATTATTATTATTATTATTATCATCATCATCATCATCCTTATC
>JAOEGS010002523.1:0-25909 GCA_025447755.1 Corythornis vintsioides | reverse complement strand
TCCTGCTCGGGCAGGGGGGTTGGACTAGATGATCTTCTAGGTCCCTTCCAACCCCTAATATCTATGAATGAATGAATCTATGAATCATACTGACTACATGCTGAATTGAGAAGAGCTAATGTTAGGTCAGATTGCTCAGGGCCTTCTGACAGAAAACTAGAATATGTAACATGCAGTAAGGAAGGCTTGTTTGTTTTGTTTTATTTTTTAATGAGCTTAATACTTGAAAATACAGCTTGCAGGTCAGACAAACCTTTAGAGGTCTCATCTCAAATCTTTCCATAGTTCACATTTCTTACAGACTAATTTTATCTGAATAATTCTGTGTTTTATTATGTATTTGCTAGTTGGGAGCAAAACATCTTTCAAAAGATACTTTCTGAGGGAAGATGAGGATGTCTTCATTCCCTAGCTTCCAGAATTATATATTCTTCATAAAAAACACTTCCATCTGTTAGACTATGTTATCCAACACAAGTTTCTTATAAACAGGATGTAAAAGTAAGTCACTTTATTGCAGGAGGAAGGACTGAAGAAAATTAAAAGTTGGGTATCCAGGTACAACTTATCCAACTTGTGCTGTTTGTACCTATTACTGCCTATAATGTCCAAGCAGAAAACTGTAAGCACTCTGAAGGTGCTGATATTATTTCCTTTTCATTCAGGTCACACTGTTATAAAAGTCTGCAGGCATTTTTTCTTCTCAGTCATTTTTCATGTTGTTTAACTGTCTTAGTTGTATTTAGTTAAAAAACATGAGTCAAAGATGAAACAAAATGTAAATGTTTGATAGATATGAATAACATGTTAATATTGCTATAATTAATTTATTCACAATATTAGACTAGATTCCTTGTTTCTTCTTGTGCTCCATGCTGCTGTCTCTTTTGCTTCCAAGTCTATATATTTTTTCTTTTTTCTTCTGTATTTTTCTTGTCCCCAGGTGTGTTATGTTTATCACATTAATTTCTCTCATACATAAAATTTATAATCATAGCTTGTTTGGTTTTTTTTCTCATGTTTA
Organism: Corythornis vintsioides; assembly: GCA_025447755.1. Taxonomy (NCBI): domain Eukaryota; kingdom Metazoa; phylum Chordata; class Aves; order Coraciiformes; family Alcedinidae; genus Corythornis; species Corythornis vintsioides. The sequence goes on along the minus strand of JAOEGS010002523.1, from coordinate 24,885 downwards.
ATGTTTGAAAGCACATATACACCTGATTTGGAACATTTTAGAAATCAGTAGTAATCATTAATTGTTAACAGAAAAAAATAGTTACTCTGAATTTCCATGATCTTACTCATCAAAGTGTGGCAATGTTGACAGTTTTCTGATCTTGCATTATAAATTCCAGAGAGTCTGTTTCTTAAGTATCCTTCCAGTTCCTCTTGGAGTTTTGCATGACAGGCAGTGTAAGTTTCTTAAGGCTATATGTTGCCAGTATATTAGTGATAATACAGGGAGATAGAAGAAGAGATTTTGCACAATTTAGAAATATATAATTACAATTGCAGTTATGGTGGAGGTGGATAACAGGACTATGTCTGTATGTACACCCACTGCTCATAGTCATTAACTCCTGGGGTGGTCCAGAACCTCATCAGTTATCTGCAGATGTGAGTTAATGGACTGTCTTGAGACAATAGACTTGGAACAAGGTGACTGACTGGACTTTTTACTGTATATTTAATTCATCATTACAAAGGCCTTCTAGGGGATAATGCTGGGCAGCTCTAGAATTCCCTACATGCAGCTCTTACAGTTTCCAGCCTAATTTGTATGCCTAAATGTTAATGCCTAAATGAATACCCAAAATGGAGTATCCCAAATAGTCATCATTTTATATTTTATTTTAGTCAATAAAGAAAGACTTCATTTGTCAAAAGTCTATCTGATTCCCAGCTTACCCAAAGGAATGAAAAGCTTCTGTATGTTTTGGTTCATATTCATCATTCCATGTCATTATCTTGGATATCCAGGAACATCAGATAATGCTTCATTATTAATGTAAACCAGTGTGTGTAGCTTATCTGAGCTTTAAATGTTCAAGGTTAAAGAGTTCTGATGTTCCTCCACTCAACTTCTATTTTTAACACTATGAAAAATTTGTTCCACTATACTGAAAATTACGGAGATGTTACATTCTCATGCATTCAGCTTTTTTTAACGACTTGAAAAACATTTAGTCTTCATAGTTAAAATGTTCATATAGTGTTTGTTTTCCTTAAGATATTTGGACACAAATTAGCACATATATCATGTGTAAATAATCTATTACAGAAAGAGTTTTCTGATGACAATGTTTAGACTGAAGTTAGTAAACTACAGGTGATTTTACTTTTAACATTAGTCTTACATATTAACTTTTTTTTTTCTAGGTTTAGAAGCAGGAAAATGTATTTTATTTTCACTTACACTTCAGAGAAGGTGACCTGCGTAAAGATGACCTTTCAGATTAGTTTTAAACAGCTCAATGAAGAAAACATGTATTTGTCATTATTAAATAGGAATAAAAAAAAAAAGGAGAAAAGAAAAGCAACAACAAACCAAGATGAAATAAAATAGAAAATTAGTAAGATTAATTTACCTCTATTTTTCTCATCTATAATACTAATTAAGCACAAATAAATAATTTCTCTTGTGAAACAAAACTGACCAGGCTTTGTCAAAGGAGTTTTTGAGTACCAAATTTGCAGGGATATGGCCAAAATTCAAAACTTAGGAAAAAAACTTTCAAGACTGTACATAACCAATACATATGCATAAATAAAGGAAAATTACCTCATAGAAGTTGGAAACATTTTTTGATAACTGTTCAGTCAAAATTTGCAGGTATTTGTAGATCTCCCATCATCTCTCCTCGATATTGTCACAAATACATTTTAATTGTGTAATTTTTCTAGAAGGTGTGTTTAATAATATGTATGATCATAGTGTGTATATGATTTTACTGATCTTTGTGACTATATTTCTCCTACACTACTGAGGATGACCTCTTCCCACAAGGTATAAATGAGACTTCAATCTTTTTCTTACAGTAGATTCCTTCTACCATGAAGTTTTAAGCTATAGCTTACCTCCCTGAGAACAGTCATACTATTTTTTCCAGTGGCAGAAAAATTGTAATCATATTTCACTGGTCCCATGATGAAATATTGAACAAATTTCCAATATCAACGAAGCCTTCATATCCTCATAAGAGGGGATGCTTAGTACAAGGCTGGCAGCTGTTCCCAACTCTTTGTCCAGTACATCAATAGATGGCAGCAAATAGCTCTTTTACCTCTGCTCTCCAGCCCAGAGGGTTACACACATTTATATATTTATTTATTTAGTGTTTTCTATTTCTGCCTTTCTTTCTAAAAAGGCTACATGACTATATGTAACAACAGTATGTAGACAATATGTAACTAGAGTATAGAAGATATATAACTTGTTAGGTAACGTCTTCACCAGTTCCTTGCTAAGGCGAATTCATAGGACTTTCCTGGGAACTGTAAAAAGTTCCTGTCAACTCCATTTTAGCAAGGAAATATTCACCTACCTTGTACACAGAAATTCACTGAAATAATGGACTCACAGGTAGAAATATCCCATATTTAAGTTCCCATTTATTAAGGTGCCAAAAAAAATCAGTCCCTAATATCAAGTTTCCAGTATATATTTTTGAGAATGTTTTTGTTTTGTCCCTCAGTTTTAGGTTTTTAAAAAGATTTTGTTCCACTTAGACATTTCCAGTTTTCCTTCTGCTGCTTTTCCTAGAAAATCCTCTTGGGTTTAGTCAGTTTGAATAGAAAGGATATATAGTTATCTCTGAAGGAAAAAGTGCTTTCTAAAACTGCAGAAAATCTTGGCAGATTCCACTATATGTGCTGAGAAATATTTTTTCACTTCCTGTAACTGTGTCCTGAAAAGATTTTGCTTTCAAACTTTGGCATTTATTCTCTTAAAAACAAGACAAAACAAAACAACAGTGAAAGTATACTTCAAAATCCAAAATCCAATTGCCTTCCTGTCCCCAGTATTATACAGAGAAAGTAGGGCAAGACAGAGTAGGAAAAGCTTTACTCAAGCTCCAGTGAAATAATCTCTGATTTTAGAGCTAGTAAATATATTTTAAACACAAAGGGTGCCTGTTTAAGAAAGTAAAATCTTGTAGAAAAGAGGAATCTTCAGTTAGGTTGATGATGACATTCAAAACTTTGTATTTAAATATTATTGTGTAAATTAAAATGAATATATATATATCTTTAAATGAAAATAAATATCCTATCTGAATCAGTAGCCCCTAAGAACGTACAAGGAAACTCAGATGAATCAGTAAAATATGTTCAGAAAACTTTGATGATAATCTCCTTTGCAATCAGTTTGCTTATACCTGAACTAACAATACTTTATTTACCTCACACTGAATAAGAATACTCTTCCTCATAGTGTGTTGCCATTATGATGATCTTGGGATACAAAAAGAAAACAAAACATAAAAAAGATCATCAGATAGCTAAAAATATTTTGAAGCAGTGTACATTAGACAATTAAAAGAAACAGAAAAAAACCCATGTTAAAATATCGGCTTTTTTTTGTCATATAAAAAAAAGTAGTTAATTACTTTCAAATGAAAGCCATGTGCCAGACTTATCCCTAATAAAAAAGACAGCTGGAAGAAATGTTGGAAGAAATAAGTGTCCGTATGAGATCTCATCTGGTCCTCATAAATGAGGACACCATTTACTATACACCAGTAAAGTGAAAATTGTATGAATCACACTTTTTTTATTCTTTTTTTCGCCAAGACAGGTAATTTTTAAATGGATGTTTCTCAGAAAAAAAAAAAAAAAAAAAAAAAAAAAAAAGAAAAAAAAAAAAGAAAAAAAAGAAAAAAAAAATTTATCCATCAGCCTGATATGTAGAGGGCTACATTTATCTTTATATAGTATGTTATATACAGCCACTGGATTTTTGGCACCTATTTAACTTGACTCCATGCAGATTCTGTTAAGGATTAAGTACTTTTTTTCCCCTCAAACCTTACTATGGCTTTATCTGCCACATCTATTTTAAACATAAGGAAATTGCTAGTATCAACTTTGTTTTCTAGCCTACACTTTCTACAATTCTTATGTAATATTCTGGTCCTACCAAGTCTTGAGTCAGCAAGGCACAGAGACTACAATGTTCAAATGAAAATTATAACAAAACAGAAAAAAAAAAAAGTTTTAAGAACACTTAAAAAATAAGTGCTGAGCATTCCAGCACTCCTTGCATTCCAAGGAATTACTGGCAAGTTTCTTGCTATCTGAGCTTTCATTACCATTTTAACAATTGGGGATGCTCATTTTTCCTTACCAAGATCATGAGGTCACATCACTGTCATCAGTAGTCATTAGGTACTTAAGTAACACAGAAATCAAAGTAATAAGCATTTGTCTGGATAGGTTGAAACCTGGTATCAAGCTCTCTGCATGAAAATGGAATCTGATTTTTAATGATATTTGGATAGATGGTCTGGTTTTGAACTTAAAACCACTGAGAAACACTTTCCAAGTATATTTTTGTCCCTTTAATTAGATCCTGTTTTCCATCTTTTCCAATCCCTTTCAACAATTCTCTAATATTTTACAAACTTGCCTGTTGAGGGGTAAGCACAAAGTGAGGCAGATACACTGAACAAGGGGATATCAAAGTATTAATTTCCCCTCTCACTTTAACCACATGAAAGCTCTCCAAATGTATTCCCTTGCTCCTCTTAGTGGTTTGTATAACGAGATCAGTAGAAGTGAACACTAACATCTCCCTGTTCCATTTGCAGCTGCCAGTAGCTGAAGGATAACTGTGCTATGCTAATGACTCTATTTGAAGAGGGAATATTTGCTACTATATTTTTGGTTCTTTTTTTTTCTTTTTTTTTTTTTTTTTTTTAATGTTCTGACAGTGTTCTGTTTTGGGAAGCAAAGAGCTGGGCAGTAGAGAAAGGGAAGATCCCTGCCTCAGGAATCTGAATCTATAGAGAGAAAAAGAGAACAGAACTAAATGGTGTCTCAGGAGACAGAAAGAATTGTATGATAGGATAGGGAGAAGAGAAAGTCTGTTGGTTATTTATCAGTCTGACTTCATCAGGAACTGTGATGTCCACAATAATTTTTATCACCCTTCAGAACTGGAAATAGTAAACTGCAAGAGTATAACTTTACAGAATACATAGTCTTTTTGTTGGGGTACATTGTAGAATTACTACTCTTTCTTAGACCCTCAGTTACTGAATGTGATAATGCCCTGTGCTGCGTGTAGTTCTATGAATTTTCGAAGACTTTTTTAACTGTGAAAAGTTGCTCAGTGTTGTATTACATAAAGTTCTGCAGGAGAATATTAAAATTGAAAGACTGCATGCTTGCACACTGGTAAAAGAAACGTTCACCAGTGAGAGAAACTGAAATCCAAAAGTAATCTTGCCTACACATCAATCAAAGGTGGAACCACTGCTTTAGGTAAGGATACTTTGCCACCTTTTAAAAAAGAAAGCACTGCAGGACCAGTAAAATACTTCTTGCCTGTTCTTAAGGCAAGAGATGATAGCAAGAGATGGAGCTTCTGTGTGTGGAAATAATCTTTCTGATGTCCAGTAATAGTCACTGCTTTTCCTCAGTTGGGAATACCAGCTTATCTGCAATGGTCCCTTACACTTTATCAGTGATAATGTACTTAAAGTATGAATGCACAATACCTTTCATGGTTTTCTCAGGGAAAGGGGTTAGGAAATGGTATATTGGACTACACTTCCCATGGTCCACGTACCTATATTTCACTACTACACTTTAGGTTACCATCAATATAGAGGCCCAGTTATCTCTTGTATCACTGCGTGTACCTGCCTTTCTCTTTCTGGACTATTCTCTCTTGGGGCTATAGTCCTGTATCAGATCTTCCTGACATGCTCCATGCTCTCCCTACAGCTTATATAAGAAAATCCCTTCACATCATAGTCTTTAATATATAAAAACAAATATTTAACTGTTTCAGATACATTTCAGCTATCATAACATACCAATAAAACAGTGTAGAAGTGGACTCCAAAAATCTGGTATCAGATTAGTTTATCATATTCTACACACATACTGCTTTGATGCCAATCCAGACTAGAATGAATCAGCCTCCTGAGATAAGATGGAAACAGTTTTCCTCAAAAGAGGTTTTTTATGATATGTGGAATTTTATTAAAAAAGAGTAAATAATAAGTTTGGTAGATAAGCAATACAAATCCTTTTATTTTTATAGATATTTTCTTCTCTAGAAGGGGTGGTATGGGTCCCTTTATTATATTCTCTAACAACATATACTATATACCTAATTTTTGCTGACATGCTCACCACTGTTCCAGGTCAGTGCAGTTATTAGTACCTCTTAGGAAACATTATGGATTAATTTTTGTTCTGAAGCTGTTTGAATATTTTTTCCTAATAGCTTTTAGAACATAAGAGGTTTCATTTACTTTTATTTTCAATCTGAAATGACACATTTTTTCAGGGACCACTTTGAAGATTAAATAAAAAAACCACCAACATTAAATTTTCAAACTACTGGCAGAAGAAAACTGGTTACATTTTACTACTGGCTCAAAAGTTAGTGTCAAGCAGACTAAGAGAAAAGATTGACTTTACAAGTGTCTTTAGGGAACTGTTAGTCCTGTTGATTTTGTCTGTTTTATCAAGTGATGTAACTTCAAACTGCTTTTGATGAAGTCTGAAAGCTGTCAGGACTGCCTGAATTCAGAAAAAAATTCCAGCATAAAACTAAGAAAGGTCTTGTAGGAAGACAGTAAGGAAGATCTCATTTCAGACAAACATGTGCACATGTAACAGTTACTAAGAACTGAGCTTTGCCATCCAAATACATATAAAAATCAAATAATCAGGAGATCTGTCTAGTTTGTTTGCCTCAGTGACTTAACTTTACAGATCCTGACTAGCATCAGAGCATAACCTACCGAGCGTGTTGTTAAAGTATCATCTTGTAACATTCAATGACCTTCCTTTCTCCAGAAATCTCTTAGTAGCAATTTACTCTTTCAAAATCAGAAAACCAAAAACCAAAATGTTTAGTAACTTGACTAACTCTTTTCCTCTAATTACACCATGAGCTAAACAACATAGCAGCCCAGTGGAAAACAGCTTGAAATGGGGTCTTTGAAGAAAGAACTTAAGAGAAATACCCAGCTTGTGGGCTGCGTGTGTTTATAAAACCAAGATCAAACAACAGTTAGAAAACACATACACCTCTCAACTTTGGTCAGAGAAAAATATCAGATCCTGGCAAGAGGGGGTATTCTAGTTCTTTTAATATTTGTTGATTAGCTGTTATTAAATGTGAATGTGCCAGCAGTTGTTAGATCATTTTAACATGGAACAGAAATACTTCTCCCCTGTTATTTTTTGTAACTGTTTGATGCAGTATGTTATTTTACACAGTCACCAAAAAAAATATGGATCAAACACTGAAATGATTGTTTTGTTTGCCAGTCAGAGAACAATGCCAACTGTCACCATTTGAATTATTGTAGAGCCATTTGACATGTGTACAAAACAGACTATGTATTCTTGACTTGCCTTGTACTGAATCAGCAAATAGAATTACTTATTAGGATTACTATTGAGCAATAATGTACACTTCTATTTCCATTATAGCTTTTGTACAGTGCCTCTTTGTACTTTACACATGTAACTATATTATTAAAAAAGAAAAAACAGTGAAGACTAAGCTGCTTCATTAAAGAATTTTGTATGGTATATTTCAAAACTATTGTTAAACTTAACCAATGATAGTAAAACAAACTCCACTGAATCCCATATTAAAAGTTATGTTTTAATTATTTTTTAGCATCACATAAACACTAAATTTGGCTCCTGTTATTTATGCTATCTAGTTCAAAAAGGATGGAGCAACTGAATTAATGGAAAAGATCATTATTTTTATTGGTCTGAACGAGAGGTAAACAAAGCAAAAATATGTCATTCAGTGGCAGAAGTGAAAATTAAAACTGTTCAACAGACATTATCTGGTGGAGGCTACTCTTACAACACCTAATTATAGTTGTGTTTTTAAGCTGATGAACATCATGCTCTGAGGAGAATGGTTCTGAACTTGAAAGAATTGAAAGCTCATTCTGACAATTGCTAGAAACACAGGTTATACTAGCAGCCTGTCATTCTTAAGGAAGCCCTTATGGACAAGCTCTCCCAACCTGGAGCACTGTGCTCTATTATGCTTATTTTACAAACTGTGCATCTTTATCAACATTACAGTTCCTTCATGCTGCATTTCCTAAAGATGAACACCACTCTATTCAAAAAATATATGTTTTTCCCAGTTAGCCCTGTAGTTTCCTCCATAGCATTCTTCTTTTTTTGTTAAACCATAGGTTTGGTTTTTTTTTTTTTTCAATGTATTCTTGGGATAGGCACTCCACTATTATCCTTTGCTAGGGATACCCTTTGGGTGTAGAGGTGAAGAAAGAAGGGAAATGGATCAATTTAATAGGACTTGACACTGTCAATTCTAAAGAAGCTTCTTAAGCAGTAAACTACTTCACAACCAGTAAATAATACTGACTTCCACAGCTCAATACTGCACACCAGCTCATTCTGTTGCATCATTCTGATTTAATCTTCACAACATCCCTTCCTCTCACACTTCAACTCTAATCCTTACCCACACATAGCCCTTCTATTATAAGCTCTAAGTTAAACAGAAATTTCAGGTGAGAGCGAGGTCTCTTTTTTTGTATTTTTTCTTGGTTTTAAAAGGTGTAATATAAATAAATCATTCACATTGTTTACTTCTTCCATTTAGAAGTGGACTGTGTTAGCATCTCTTCTGATCTCCACGACACAAAACATTTATTGTATGGCAGCTACATATGTATCTGTACTTTCTTGAGATCAGTCATTTCATGTCAAGTGGAGCAAATTCTGGTCTCAGTTAAACTGATCTGTCCTGCTATGTGCTCAGTGACCTGGGGCTCATTGGGTTTACAGACTCAAATAATTCATTATGTATTAATTCAGGACACTCCAGAATAACAGATTTTTCCAGTAAGAAAGGAAAACATTTCTATAGACCACTTTTGAAATTGGGAAAGAAAAAAAAGTTTTAGAGGATAATACATTTTTAGCTAGAGCTCCAAGTAACGGAAAATAAAGGCATTATTTGGACTCACCCTGTTTCAGAATAAAACTCAAAAAAAATCTCATCAAGAACACATTTGATCCCAGTAAGTGTAAATTACTATGTGTTTTTATGTATCCAAGTGTTTTTAACATTTAATTCTCAATCACATAACCAGGTCATCTGTTTTAGATGATAGAAAAGCACAATGCAGCCTGTTTCCTTCACTTAAGTGCGCTGGCTTCAGAACTGACTTTAGTATACTTTCCACTTTCATGGATTGCTAACAAGTATAACATTTCAGAGGGCAAAATGAAACAAGTAATTAATACCGAGAACTTGCAGAAACCAAAGTGAATTTTTTCAATGTTTGCAATAATTTCTTCTTTAGAAGCTTTTATGGGGAGTATATTTCCAGAAATTTCCTTTCAAAGTAAAAATACATATGCTAGTCATGGTATGTCATTTCACTATTTGTTCAAATAGATTAAGTAAATGTAGTTTTCTATAAGGATTTTAGTAATACTTACCCTCACCTTTTCTTGATGCAAAGGAGAAGGTACAATACAAACTTAATCTTGCCACACAAGGCACAAAATATAACTATTTTATCTTACATTTTTGTTGGATCTTTTATTTAAAGTATTAATTTCAGGATCCAAAATTAGTTGGATTTCCTTTAGATTCAGACATTTCACTTGAGCCCAACTTCTTACTGCTTAGCTCTTCATTCCAGTACATTACTCAGAAATCTGGTAATAACAACAACTACTATTTAAATTTTTGGAAAAAAAAAATAAATTTGTTGTAGCTCTATTTGTTCACATACATCATTAACTGTGTGGGCACACTTTGAATTATTCCAGTCTTTTTCAGGGATTTTCATAGCTTTTCTGATATGTGACTTACTAAGCTAAGCTATAAAAAAAAATCTCACAATTCCAGAGTAATTCCAATCATCCCAGAAAAAAGGAGTCCAAATGCACCCATTTGAATTCTTCACAGTGGTTAGAAATGACTATCACTTCTGTTTACAGTATAGGATTATACATTTTATTGAAATATCATTCAGTTATAGTTGTTCCCCAGCACTGCAAAAAGATGGATGGTCTCCAGGGTAAGGTTGTCATAAAAAGTAAAATCAAACCAGCTGAATAATACAATAAGTCTGTGGATCAAGCCAGCCCAACCAAGCAGTGATAAGAACTGTGTCAGCCTTTGAAGAGCTGGCTGACAGATTTCATTTGTCTGAGCTCAGATCTTGCCCTAGTGTCATATGTCATATCTTCCCACCATCCGTTTGCTGTTCTACCAGCACCCTTTCAGGTGCTGTCAGGGGATTAGAAGGAGTCTGCACATTAAAATGCTTGAATGGATAAGTCAAAAGCACAACTGAAGGGCCCATTTTTTATATTTTTAGGCCACAAAATTGACATATCTTTTGCATTTGGTTCTGTAATTAGACATACACTAATTTTCAGAATATAAATGTGTTGAAATAGGGTATTTCACATATATATAAATAATGATGAGAATGGAAACTGAAATTTAATACGCCCTTTCACCATATCAAGAGTTATCTTTAAATCCTATGACATCTGCTATTACTAATATCTCTACAGTTTAAAACATAAAGCCTTGCTCAGTTGAAAATGAGGCATGCTAACATTAAAGTTACTGTCTGGTAGCTACAACGACCCCGGGGAAAAAAAAAACCAAAACAAAACCAAAAAAACACCAAACCACACACATGCACAAATAAATCCCTCTCTAACTTAATTTGTAAATAGAGTTCTCTAATGTGTGGATTACCATTGTTCTGCATTGATTTTATTTGATTATACTATAGATCCCGTGGTTATGCTAGTATGTCTAGAACAGGAATAATTACCTGTTCTTAGGTATCTGAATCACAAAGTATACATAGAACTTATTATTTATATATTAAATGCAACTGTGCTCAGTTTCAGGAAGCAGCTATGATGTGCTAAAACAACTCTTCAAACAGCCTAATATATGTAGAACAATACCGTAACTGTACTGTCTACTGTTTCTCCCAGAAGCAAGGGCTGCATCACCAAAAGCTGTCTACTCAAGCTCATTCATGAAACTACCTATCTGTGCCATTGTGGGGTGAGAATAACATAAGGAACATATTCTTCTCTCAAGAAGCTCAGGTATTCAAGCTTAAAAATCTGGCAGACAGCAAACTTTGATCTCGTTTTACAGAAATTTCTCCCTCATATTTTCCTGTACACAAGATTTGTAAAACAGTTTTAAAAATTAAAGAAAATTGATATTTATACATTTTTCATGTGAAAAATTCAAAATCACACTTTTTTATCTGTAATGGTGCTATAATTTGAAAACCTAATATAAAACACACAAACTAAACAATAAATTTTCCAGAAAGCATTATCTGTGAATACTTGATGAAAAGTAAAGATAGAAGTTTCAGTTCCAAATTCTTTCATGAAGGAGGTAGTCAAAGACACAGGATAAATATCTAAAAATTCCTGTAATTAATGTCAAGTATATATGAGCTGTATATCACAAAACAGAGAGAACAGCCTAATTGTAGAAGAAAAATAATCTTCAAAATTCCATTTCACAGCTGTTCATGACACAAGCTTATCCATTTCCACTTTTAGTAATTTGAAAGTGTTTACATTCCTATTTGTGAGCAATAATTTGTGTGCGTGCAAATGCAAATATCAAGAGGGAGAAAAAATATCACTAACTCTTTCTGCCTTTAATCAGCAGCACTGAAGAATAAAAGAGCTGTAAAAAATCTGTTTCACTGTATTGTAGTTATCAGTCCAGCCTGATGCCAAAATGCCTCTAGCAATGTTATTTTGACACACTAGTAATACCTGCAACTTGTTAGCAAGACCTGTATTAAATCATCTTGTCACAAATTCTAGCTTTCATCAAGTTAAGTTAAACAACTTCACCAGTTAAATTGGTTAAATAATAGGTTTTGGTAAATTAAGTCCAGACACCAACTTTAAAAGCCTTGTCAATACCTAGAACTAAACTTGGGTGTTGTAGACAGAACAAAGGCTAAGCCATTTTTGTTTATTAATAAAAATTAATGATAAAATTATTTTTCACTACCAAATTTTTAAAACCCTGCCTTTTAAACAGTGACAATATTAGCAAAATGCAGAAAGAAAAGCCAGTGATGGTGCTAGATTTATTTAGCATCCAAAAACAGCTCACTACAAAAACATTTTTTTAAATTTTAAACTTGGCACTGTCAGTCATATTTTGAAATTTGGGATATTTAATACTCTAAGGCCTGAAAATCAAATCAAATAAAAAGAAGTTACATGTACCAGTGGCATCAAAGCTTCTATATTAAGGTTGGTACAAAAGGATCATGTGGTAGCAGTGGATGGATTAATGGTATGACAGATAACATGCTGTCAATATTACTCAAATATTATAAAAACTTAAATTATCAGAGGTTTCTTAACTTCCTAAGAGAGCATAAAGTAAGTAGTACAGACTCTTCAATTAATATATTTTCACATCTGACATTTTGAAATACATGCCCTTCCTCTTTCACTGTGGAAATTTGTGGAACAGTAAGTTCAGGAAAAAGAAAACAAAAAAAGACTCCAAGCATTAAATGTCTTTAGACAGCTCACAATCAAAACAGCTAATTTCTATGTACCTGTCCATTGTGCCACAGCCAGGGCCAAGGATAAAAACAAACAGAGCACCTCTGCATCCAGGCCCTCTGTCTGCTTTATAGAGATGGTTACTACAAGTACACAGTACTCACCATGACTCTTCTGTCTTTTGCGCTGCAACTCTTAATGATACCTCGGAGACTGGAAAAATAGTTTTGCTCTGCTTTTAAATGCACTTTATCTTGGTTCCTCAGAAATCAGTGGTAAAATCCTATGAACAGGTCTATCTCACCTCAATGCTACCTTGGCTTTCTGAAGGCAAACAAAAGAGGTGAAGATGGGAGTAGAAGGCAACAAAACAAGCAGCAATCCTACACTCCCACTTAGAAGTTTAAATCAATTGTATATGAGAAAACAGTTGCTAACGTTTCACTGTGAACTTCATAGCAAATCAGTTTAAAACACAGTGAACACTGGGAAAAGAGCAGATCACTGTATTATATTACAAAAGGGGGAATTAAAAAAAGCCTAGAAATATTTTGGTAATTACTAAATACCTGAAAAATATTACAACATCTGCCTCCAAATTCTCCTCACTACCATCATTTCAGTTACCATAGCTGATTAAACCTATGTCTAAGAATTTTTATTTTTTTTTTTAGCCTGCACTGAAACTTCTAATTCTGGATTTAGGTTACTAACAAGAATCCTGATAAGAAATGTACTACATTTTTTGATTATTTATTTTCCTAAACTAAATCAGTCTGTTTTCTACAAAGTTGGAAGACACTGATTGTGGTATATCTTGCAGGGATTCCAGTATCTTAGAATGGAAAATCCCCGTTGAGAAGGGAAGAATGGGATGCATAGCCATTTTCCAGCAAACTTTATGGACAGAGTGAAATTCTCCATCTCTTAGCTCTGTACACAAGGTATCTGGGTCAGGAACAAGCCTCCTAAACTTTAAGAAAATAGGGAAAGTTCATATAACTCTCAAAGGAACAGGCCTTCATATGTTCTTCTGGGTGAATAAACAGTACAAGTGTTTTGAATGAGCTGTTTTGAGTCACTTGAATTAGCAAGAGCTCCCAAAGGAAATTTTCCCACTCATGGCAAATTCAATTGGGATTGCCATCTAAGTACAGTTTTAAAAGAGAAGACTGTAATTAGAGGATTTAGGCTAAGAATGATTAATCCTAGTGCTCTACCCTTGTGACTAGGAAAGAAGGCAGTAAATAGTGTAGAATGACTCTCCAGTCATCATGTTCTCCATCTGTCAATAGTACTTGCTAGAACTTTACAATTCAAGATGTGAGTTTTACACTGTCCCAGTGGACAGTGCCAGCTAGACCCTTCTAATCAAAACTTTGATTCTGAAGAAAATTCCTCCACTGATCACATGTAAAGACAAGTCTAATATTCAACTAAACTGGAATTAATTCTTCCTGTTTTGTTTTTTTTTTAAAAAAAAATAAAATAAAATAAAATAAAAAGTATCTTCATAGATGCATAGAAAGGCACTGCAAAACACTGACCCCACACCTGAGCTGAGACATTTATTTCTTTTTAAGAGCTAAATAAAATATCATTGGGGATTTTCTTCCACAAAATCTATCAACTATCATGATACAATGTAGGTGGGCAAACTTTATTCCTCAGCTGGTAACTTTAATGATATTTCTGCAAGACTGACTTCCAGGGTATCTTGATTACTTCAGAGATAATAAAACTCTTAAAAGTTTCATATCTCAGAATGATACTAAAGCTTTTGGATTTCTAGTAAATACACAATCACACACTTCTGACCTTCTAGTTCTCTGATTTACAGGGAATGCCACATTCCTCACCGTAAAAATTCCCCTGTTAAAAGACAAGTCAGGAGGTGTCAGGAGATGATGTCAGCCTTGTCTGTCACTCAGGCATTTAGCAAGATAGTTGGGCTCTTTGCTGTGTTATCTCTCTATGGCTTGCCTGTAATACAGTTTTACAAAAGTGTTTCCTTGGACACCAAAGAGGATACCTGATTCCCAAGTGGATATGCACTAATGGGTTAGATTTAGTGTGCTGAATAACAAAAACCTTTTCCCACGAGATCTTCTCATAACATTTATTCTGCAGAAAGGTCAAGAAACAGAAGTCCATAACATAAATTCTCAGCATGGGGGTTTCTTCAACTTTTATGCAGTGGTATTGCTTACACTTCAGCAACCACTAGGTTCAGTTAATTCTTATTCTCATATACTCTCAGATAACCGCACACAATAGCTTTATCTCAGGGAGGTAACAAAAATAAAGGACAAACTGGCTTCACAATAAAAAGCTCAAAGCTATCAATTAAACAAGGAACTTTTTTGACAGTTTCACATATGGAATATACTCTATGTCTTTTTATACTTCAACTAAATTACTTTTCTTTGGGATAAAAATGGGATTCTTAAGGAACCTCAGCACTATATCACATAAATTATAGAGCAAGTCCAAAGTGTTAACTGATTCATTTTAAAACCTTAAACAAACCTATATATATATATATATAAGAAATTACTATAAACAGCAGACAAGGAGAGAATCCTGAAGTCAAAAGAGGGTTTCCACAGGCAAAAGCAACAGCTATTAAAAAGCCTATAATTAAAATAAAACACAGATTCTTCCCAGACCTAATGAAATACTTAATTGGGTAGACAAAATAATGTCAAAGGCAGCACACACCTTTGTGTGCCTGCTTTGACTATACAGATGATTTTTTATTTTCTTTTGTAAGAAAAAGATGGACAGTGCACAGATCATTAACATGCTTTGGAATAAGGTTTTACAAAAGCTAAAATTCGTATTTGTGTGACAATAAAAACTTGCCAGTCTGTCCTTGATAGATGTCTACAATACAATCCCTCCCCACCTTTTTTTTTTAATTAGTAAAATCTGTTTATGCAAGAAATTTAAAAAATTTGAAGGAATGGCAGGTGTTTTGATACCAGCCAGTGAATTATCAGATTGCATCAAGAAATATTTAAGCAGTTTATTAATCAACAGAAAAAACAATAACCCACACACAACAGAAACAACAAACAAAACTGACAAAAACATAAACAAAACCAAACAAAAACACTAACAATAAAACGAACAGCAACAACGACCAAAAAAACCCCAAACAACAAACACAACACAAAAACAATTCAGATGTTCTTTTGATAAGATTAAAGCCGAACAATTTTTAAAAGCACTACTGGGAATTTTCATCAACAAAGGTATTTCTAAGGTACGTGAGAAAAATCTCCAAGGAAGGTTTAGTAATTGCTTCTCCATATTTAGTAATAAATACTTATTATTTAACAGCCAGGCTTCCAGATGCTGAAATGGCAAAAACACTGCTGGCAGCAAATCAACAGAATTGGAACTCACTACACTGAGTACAAAACTACCCAAACAGCTAAATGCTGTAATTTTGGGAATAATTTTATTTCTCTAAGTTCAATGCCTCTGCCCACATTGGTTTTCTTTTTATTATTTCCCGTTCACCAAATTCTCACTGTATTAATGTTGTGCTTCAGTTAGTGGCTGTTTCTAAATAAACTGCAATTTTAAAAAGCATTGTTAACTTGAACAAAAAGGGGATACGCATGTATATGTACATTTCCATATATATTTTATATACATGTATTTACATGTCAAACAGCAAGGAAACAACTTGGATGATTGCATACAGAGAGTTTAACAGCCATTGCATTTCAGTTTTTCTCAGATTATTCTTGCACACTGGGAAAAGCAGCATGTGTTTCCCATTATGGCACAAAAATCCGCAATTAACATTGATTTTTATCTTTTGTTGTTTGATAAGAATGAGCTTGAAGAAATACTTGAAAGTACTGCATGTTGAAACCTAGTCTATTGTTTGCAGTACATGAGGAGAGATTATTGACAGAATCACAGAAGAGATCTCTGGTGGCTATCCAGTCCAACCTCCTGCTCAAAGCAAGGCCAACCTCCGAGATGTATAGAACTGATTTCACTGTTACAATCATAGTATACTGTATAATAATGTGAATAGAAAATATCTCAAAGCCAGAATAGAAAGAACTGCTTTAAAAAGGGCTCTGTCTAGATCTATCCTTTTTGCTCATATAGTGATTGTACATCTATAATAATACAACTGGAAAACTTACTAAAACTTTGGGTACATTCTACCATTTCACCGTTTGAGGCAATACTGGCTTTAGCACACATATCATCTATATATATATGTTTAGGGCTTTATCCTAACAAACCTGTAGCTTAATACAAACAGTGGAGTAAAACAATGTATAACGAAATAGTACAATACCAACTGTGTGAAGTTGAAGCAGCAGTTTGAAGTGAAAAGCATCTCATAGGCATTTATTTTAGAAAAAAACTACATAGAAAAAAGTTATATTAAATTGGGGGTTTTTTTTAATATTTATTAATGAAAAAAATCAATTTCAACTAAAAAGAAAAAGCTAAGCTTCTGTGGTAAGGATCTGTATCTTACCCATTAAAACAGATTAATACAATGGTTTTTGATTTTGAGGAAAACTTTCAGTGCACCTTTTTTGTCTTGTTTTGTTTTTGTTTGCTTTTGTGGGGTTTTTGTGTTTTTTGCTTGTTTGATTTAGCAGCTAACAACAGTGATGAAAATTTTATTTCCTGTGTTTTATAATACCAGCTTTCAGATTTCTCACAGTGAAATAAGGCAGATGGCTACCCATGTCTTCACTTTTGCTTCACTTCCCGAGTTGTGATAAGGAATAAAACACAATGGGCCAATGAAGAGATGAGTATTAAATGTTACTTTTGAAATAATGACTGCTTTTTTTTTGGTGTAAATATTTCACCTCTTCATGGAGTAAATTAGGGAGCAGAAGTGATTTTGTAGAAGTGATGAAGTTACCAAAACAGTAAGTAGAAAAAGTAACACCCTTGAGTGAACTTGATGAGAATATATTTACAGAACGTATTTTTAGTATCTTTTTACATAGCCCTATAACATTACAGTTAAATAGGGCTTGCTTTTCAAGTTTTCTTGAAGTTTTCACGTGAATTAAATTTTGTAAAGAGGTATCCAAAGAGTAGATTGCCACTCAGTCAAAATATTTGTTACCAATGGAAATCCACTTGAATTTTCAGACATGTGGAAACCCATATTTTTATGATTTTACTAACTCTGACTTTTAAAGATAGGAAAAGCTGATTTGCTCTGAACTTGGTATCTGCACAGTTTCACTGGCTTTGACAGAGCCACTCCTGCTTTCCATTAGTACAAAGGAGAGAACAAGGCACCTCAAGGACTTTTGGCATATGTTTACAGTCCGATGTAGTCAAATGCATACTGGCTCCACCCACTAACAGGTCAATAGGGAAGTGGGTCATTTTAAATTCAGTTAGACATGTAAACAGACTTGCTGGTTTAGGTAAAGCCTTGCTGTCAAGAAACGATCCATGTCTGACTGATCATATATGTTCTTTCACAAGACATACTGGAAGAAGAGCTAATTTATGCATACCTAAAGGCAAGTTATATACTAAAAATAGACGGTGCTTTCCAGAAAATATATTTATTGATTTAATATGAGACATTTATCTGTTTTTTAATGTTTGCAAACCTAGTACTAAATAATAAAATTTGACTTAGTGTGTAATAAAAAGTAACACACATATCTAACTACAAAGAGAAAAGTTGCCTTATAGCTGGTCCGTGGAATTAATCCTCCTTCCCTCCCACTCATAATTGCTTTATACAAGGACAATGAGAAATTAAGCCAGCATGATCTTTAAAGACATCAGATTTCATGTATTTGTATTCATGTTAAGGAAACTTTTTCAAGCTCTTGGCATCTTTGTTTAATTTTGGCCTCTTAGACTCCAGAAAACTGATATTTTGGTGTAAAATGCTTATTAGTCTTCTAAATATATCACATAGTAAGCGAGATCTGAATTGAAAAAATACTTCCACATAAATTATAAATAACATTGACCTAAAAGAGTTCATAATATATTGTCATTAAATCTTGTTTGTTTTTATCTCAATCTAGGATTTTCATTTTAGTAATTGATTAAGGGTAAAATCAATTTACATTAGAAGTATCTATTGGCAAATGAGTATCCTCTGTGTAGAAGTTTGAATTAAACCTAAGGAAGTCTTGTCTTCATCTTTCTATTTGCTTGGTGACCTTCACTGTCATAGCAGCGAAGACTGAATGTGGAGAAGAATATCATGACAGAAGGTGAACACCTCTATCAAGTTGGTGATTTAATTTGAGTAAAATCACACTTTTCCCATTGGATTTTGACCTGAGGGGATTTAAGAGACCGGAGAAGCCACGCAACACAAAATGAATTCTGTTGCTCCCTGAAACCTGCAAAATTTACACTTTGAAACTGCACAAGAAAAAATAGAAAATCCTTTTTTTTTTTCTCTCTTTAAACAAAGAGAAAATCTTAGATCATTGGCAATGCAAGTTGCTGCAAGATATAAAAAAATGATACCTTCAGTCCTAATTCTATACTCCACTGAAATAAATAGCAATAAGTTCACATAAACTTGTATGCTCCAGCTGAGTTTGGCATGGATGTGCTGCACCAAAAAAACCCAAACACCTTAACATGTAGAAGTGCAGATCTCAGGGCCCACATTAGACAACAGAATCCATGCTTCCCAGAGGGTCAAAGAATTTTAAATAATGCAAATACCCTAAGCACTTGGGAATAGAAGTGAAAGTTCAGCTTGGCTAGGGTTTGCAAGCTCCTGGACATAATGATAAAAGCTTTAACAGTCCCGCTTAGTAAGCCCTGCACAAAATGTTCCTTTTTCTAATAATGCATAATTAGGAACTTGGAACTGTAAACAGGAATATTTTAATACCTGAAACACAGCCTAATAACAAAAAAGGACATCTATAATGCAATGTTGATTCCTTAAAATAAAATCCCTTTTCCATAACATTAATGTAATATAACAAGTTATTTTAATACTTGTATTTCTAAATTTTATTGCAATTATACTAATCAAAACACTGGCTCATAGCAGTCAGGGAGAAACTAGGCATAGAGGTATGGGCAGAGGGAAGCTAATAAGTCTAGAATACTCCTTCCTTATGAAACATCCATTTCACCTTCACAGTAATAGGAAGAAAATACTATTTCTAAATGCATCAATACCCTAAGTGCCATTTTTTAGTCATTTGTTGCCCCTGAATCCCTTATCTTTATGGCAGGCTATGATATTATCTGTCTCACTGCAAGACAGAAAATAAAAGGGTTGTCAGGATGACATGCATATAAAAGCACAAGCTTACTATTAAATAAAAGACTACAACTGAAAATATTTTCTCTTTTTGTTGTGTTGCTTCATATTGTTTTACTTTCTAATACATACTGATCGAGGATGAAAAGAAGAAAAATAATTTCTAACTTTGTATCAAATCCAAGCAGTTCCACTGTTTGTGCTCATGATACATAGCCGAGTAGTAGAAAGAAGTGTTGAATCACACAGTGATTCTGTCCCCAGTACAGAAACAACTACAGTAATTAAACCTTAGGCTTCTGTGAAGCACAGAAGTTCATGGATCAAAACTATATCCTTTAAGAAAATGTTTGTGACACATAAATTAATTCAACAAGTCTTGCAGAAGACAGGAATGGTTATGAGTCTCTACTTATAGATAATAGCAATAATGATTACATTATTAGCCTTTCTACATGCTTAGCATGCAAAAGCTAGGACAGTTTTTGCAGACATGTTTGGCCAATTTCCGGTGATTTTGATAGTGAAATCCTATCAGACGTGCATGGAGATGACACTGCTCCAGTGGTCTAGAAATATCTTCACGTGACCTTGCTGACTTGCCAACAACTGTAATGCCACATTACAGTATAATACTTATCTATGCTTCCTGTGCAATACTGAACTAAAGCACGATTCCCATACAGAGGGTTTCATATAGGATCTCAAACTTAATTCATAGAGTATATTTCCAAACTGTGAAGAAACTGGCAAAAATTAATGTTGTCACAAATGGTTTCTTGTTCCAACTGAACTGAGCTGTAAAATGTCTCTTATATGGAAAGCATGATCCTTCAGTAAGTTAATGGCCTAATTAAAAATAAAATCTGAAGAAACACTTGGAAAGCACATTAGATAGAGAAGAACATCCATGCTGCATTCAGTATTTAAATGTAGTTTGGTAATTCCTCCAAACATGTAAGCAGGGCAAAATCTCTGCTCCTTACTATCTAAAACAAAGATGGATTTTTCAACAAATGACCTTGATAAGTGGATGCTATCCACTTTTCTTCTATGCAAAACTATGATGAAAGTGAAGAGAGGAAAAAAAACTACTTTTAAAGGCATATAATGAGTTAGTTCACGTAACATGTAACACACAAAAAACTTTTTTGACAATTCATCAAGTCATACTAGAAAGGAATCTCTGAATATTTAAACTCCATAGAACTTATAAGAACATAGCAATCACTAGTTAAATTTCACATATATTTTGCATTATAATTTAGCATAATACAAACAAGTTCACAATAAACACAAACTACACTTGCATAGTACAAATTATTTACATAAGTGAATTGAATACTGATACATCCTTTAGTAATACCTTAGGTTTCAGCAATTTAAAGATTAAGAACTAAGCAACATGTTTATCTAATTATTAAAGATGTATCTTCACCCTCCTTTAAAGGAAAAATAACATTTTCCCTGAAGCAAAAAGTTTTGCTTTGAAAGTACTTGTTTTCATTGATGTGATTTTCATACTTAATTTAAACTGAGGGATTTGTTTGAATTAATTACATTTTAGAGCTGTAGAAATAAGAATTAGTGTCAAGCAAAATGGAATTTTAGTTGCAACATTAAACGGATCCAAGTTATGGGATACTTCAGTGACTCAGAATTAGTATAATCGCAGAATTTTGCTATAGATCTCCAACATACAAAAGTAATTAGGTAAGAGTATGAGATCTTGAAAACCAGTTATGGTCTAACTCTTAATCCTCAAGAAGTCAATGGATAAGGCAGCCATTACCTTTAGTGGAATCAGAATTACACTGCTGACACAGTTGGACTTAACACATACAGAATACAATTAATTATTCTCCCTTCCTCTGTCCACCCTAAATCTGCTATCATCAGAAACATACATTTTGAGAATTGTATTTTTAATAGTTGAACACATTTTCAAGTATAGGTATCAATATGAACAGAAAGGCAGGTCAGAGTGTTAAGCCATGTTAATTTAAGCTCAAACTACTGAAGAAAATAATGCAGTACTTGCATTTTCCAATAATTTGTTGCAACCTAAACTGTTGAAAAGTCAACTAAAAATCCCTCTTTTCCAAAAGTAATTTTCTTAAAATGCTTTACATGCAACTTGTTTTCATGGCACTATTTCATTCCTGCCATACAACCTCCACAGACACATATTTGACTGATATAAGACAAGACATAAATTTCAAGTGGAATTTTGGTAACTACAGGAAAACATGGTAGACAATTATAAGAAACTAAGAGAAATTTACATAATGAAGATCATAGAAGTGTAAGAAAATTCTTGTATATTTAATCTCAAAACATTTGAAAAACGATTACATTATTAACTTCTAGCACTACATCCCCAAAGCTTGCAAATGTGCTCCTGTGCACTCAATACAGTGGTAGAGGGAAGAACAACTAATCAGTTTAAAAGAAGTTTCAAGCATTCTCTTCAGAAGTCTGAAGAAAAAGCTGGAGCTTTCCATAGAAAAATTAAAGAGCATAAAATAGTTATAGATGAACCAAACTAAGATGGTATGAGCTTAGTTACAAATGAAGGGATGTCTGAGTGCAAGTTAGCTGGTTAACATGTTGTGCTTTACAACACAATATTAACTCACAATTAAGAAAGCAGATTTCAATTTGAAATGTAAGCAAAATACTAATACTGTATTTTTTTCATTCCTCCATTATAAGCATTCATACACTTGAATATGTTTCCCAATGAAATGAAAAAAAAGTATAATTGAAGCAATGCATCGACCTACATTAAATGTCATTGACCCTAACAGCAATATTAAATGGATATACTTTCCTAAAGATTCCCCTATTGAGGCTTTAGCTTCCTCTCAGGCATCTTCACTTACAGCTCTCATAGTGACAAAAGTTCCACTGTATTCTTGGCCAGAAAATTATCTGTTGGATAGATTGATAGTGCTATAAAGTGTATTTGAAAACATTCTGGCATCAGCAATCTCCTGTTGCCAGTCAAGGTGAAATATATTATGTCAATAATAGTGTCACTTAGTAATTGTTCACGTGAGACTTCTATTACAACCTCTTCTGGAATAACTACATGTTCTATTAACAACCACAGGAAGAGCTGGTGAAAACCCTTCCTGGGTTACAAGAATTGCCTGTATATGATTTCTGCTTCTTCAAGGACTCATTTCCACAGCAAGAAAAAGGTGAACTAATCATTCCCATCCCCCCCTACATATAATATTGCTCTAATGCAGTCAGAAAAGCAGAAAATCAGAACCTCAGGTTGCTGTGGCACAAATAGTCTCCCTATGTGCACTGCTTTTATGAGTATTTATGAGGACAGATAAAACACCTTTCTAAAAATATGTAGGGTATTTGTCAAATAAAGGTATGATAAGAAAAGCTCTGTTCTTTTCACAGAGAATAGATACATGTGTAATTAGTATATTGGTTCAACTCTAGATAACATCAATCATTTTATTCTGTCAGTTTCAGAAACTGTTTTGTAAGGATCCATTTTCCTAAGGGTCTAATGCATGCAGAAATCCTTTCATAACAGAATTTTTTATATACAGCAGAGGCATATATGGCAGATGTTTAATGCAAAATTACTGCAAAATTACCACAAGTCTTCAATGACAACTGGTAGAAAACAGACAACAACTCTGACATGACATTTAAAAACAACATACTTCAGAAAATCAACGGTACTTTTTTTTTTTTCATTTAAATGCTTCTATTGCCCTATAGATTCCTTCCCCCAGAATATTTTTTTTTTCTTTATGGTTTCCTTCTCATGGCTCCCTAAGCAAACAATTAGGACTTTTTTCTGCAGTTTGAAAATGCATATAGAAAAGTGATGGAAAAACACAGTTCACTATATATTACCCACTGTTGCTTTTAACAACTAAATGGCCAGTACATACCCTGGAATCAGTCTGCATGTGCAGATCAGTTCCTACTGAAATCAATGGGCTACTTCTACAGGAAAAAAAAAAAAATAAAAAATAAAGGCAGTAAACTGTCTTCTAATGAACAGACCTAAAGTAAAAGCAAAACTTCATTATTCAAACAAAATAATATTCCATGCAAATTTATGCTACTTCATGTATTACAAACATCACATTAGACCTCCAAAATTTAAAATCTCAGGTCACTTAAGTTTATTTGAAATATATAACATCAAATTCAAGAGTGTATTATTAATTTCATTAATAAAACTATTTTCTACTCAATTCAATAAGTAGAGCTTGCACCTGAAGTTCTAGTATCTTTGTGATTTCTTTAGTGTCAGCATGAATTAATGCATTTAAAATACAAAAATATCACCTTCACAAAATCCAGCTAGTGATTTTGGAGTCAAAAGTAATTTGGTTGGTAAATAATAATGATGACAATTCTTGTTCATTAATCAGACTGTAGTAAAAACTCAATTTATCTTTTAGAAATCTGTTGTTCCACCAGATTAAAAATACATTTATACTGAGATTCTTAGTGTTCACAGATATTAATTGGGGGTGGAGTTCTCCTCACACCTTGTATATATATATATTTTACTGAAAAACATTGAGAATTAAAGCTAAATGTATTTTGAGATACACAACTCAATATATTTTTAAAATCAAATCAGCTAAATTAAGCCACGTCTTCAGATATGTGGTTTATCTATCTCCAATGCACAGATAAATGCAGAAGAGAAATTCCTAAATTAGAGATTAGAAAAAGTATTTTGGAATTCTTTTTGACTACAGAGCTTCTCCAGGGGAAACAGAACAAAATAATCCAATATACTGACTGTTTTTCTTATATAAAGCTTTGGTAGAATTTCAGTTGCAGTAGTTTAATTACAAAATCTACGGTATCTTCAGCTTTCTTACCTTTGAATATAGCAATTGCTGAAGCTCAGGAAAAGTTGCTGTGTTTTACTGTATTACTTCATTTGGGTCTGTTGTTGAAGTTTTAAAATTGTAAAAATTCTGTGTTGATCGTTCTCACCTTTATAATGTTGTGTGTGCCTGAATGACT
>JAOEGS010002522.1:0-15902 GCA_025447755.1 Corythornis vintsioides | reverse complement strand
TCATAGATTCATAGATATTAGGGGTTGGAAGGGACCTAGAAGATATTTGGAAGATATTTTTTCCCTTTTTAATGTTAACTGTGATGCAGTAGGAAGTCTTCCCTCACACAAGTTTTGATCCGGTGCCCTACATTTTGATATGTGTGTATCTTGATCTTAGTCCTATTTTGCAGACTAGTTAAAGTGCATTTTTCCTTTCTACCTCATAAACAAATAATGCATTCTCGGTATTTTTCCTGCGTATTTCAATATAATTTGTGTTTCAAGTTTATAATGTTGTAACTTAAAAAAAAATAATAATTTATTTTAGCAATGAACAAAAATTCTCATTGAATAATTAATTTAATCTGTTTAATCCTCTGTTGCCAAAGAGCCAGAGACACATCAAAACATTCTTGAATGTGTTTGTTATTTGAATCGATATTATAGACATCTTAATGATATATTTTAAATGTACAGATTGAATGCAAGTCTTTGATTGTGAATGATCAGTTAATCACCTGAAATAGTTTAACAATTGGTGAAAAGAAACCACTTCTAGAACAATTACTAGTGCATTTGCCAACCTATAATATTATGTGAAAAACTCAATACCGTAGTATTGAAAATGTATGTATTTCAGAAATCATATTTTTGATAGTTTTGTTATTAGCGTTATTTTCATTAGTAAATCTCACAGTATTCACAAAGGTGGAGAGTGTTATTATTTCCACTTAATACTTTTGGAAACCAAGATGCTCAGTAATTACAGAACTTAGTCAAAGATTTAGAGTTCCTTCTCCTATTCTTACCCCAACAGTTCAGTTTCTCCTTTTGCAGCATTCTCTGTAGATGTTTCCTATCAAATCAAACCAGGTATGCCACAGTGACTTTTTTAGGGTCTCCTGCAGCCATACCATACTCTGTGCAGAAATGCAGTACTGCATGTGCATGTGCAGATTTGTTTTTCCCTTGAAGAAATCATCTACAGGAAGAGATGAAGAGCAGGAGATATTCCTGTAATTTTTTCCCTTTGATTCTACAATGAATAGTTATTGGTGTTCTATCTTACCCCTTTGTCTTCTAAGAGATATTTAACATATAACTTGTTACATTAATTTGCTAATTACTACTTCCATCCCTTTTTATTTTTCATTAAGTTGGTTCTGAAATCTTGCTAGGCTAATTAATTAATTATATAGTAAGATGAAGAGTAGGAAGAGCCCAGTGACTAGATTGCAAAGTGAGAAAATACAGAGTTTGGCCCTGGCTGATGGCTAAAAAAAAAGGTGCATATTTAATTTCTGATCTTAGATCCCATGATATCTATCCCATATAAATTAAATGTGATGTTTAAACAAATGTAAGTAAATCATAACAGTAAAGTTAAGCACTGAAACCACACTGTGTTCGGATTGTGATTAGTCAATCATCAGCTCCTCTTGAGATTGCTTCACATATTCTCATCCTAGCACAAAGGTCAGTTCAGATATATTTATTCCCTTGAGTTTAACATTTAGTCAGGTACAGAACAGAAGTACACCAGGTATGCATACCAGTGGAGAAAAAGTTACCCACAATCAGGATCAGAATTGATTCTGATAAGAGCTTTTATAGCTTGATTTAACACCAATAGTGTACTAATAGATCAGGCTGGTTTTCCCTTCCATAGCAGCACCTGTTCTTTCTTTCACTATGTAGTTAAATCATTTGTCTGGACATGTCAGTTGTGGACCTACATACTTTTAATCTAGGGGTTAAATTTATAATTTATTCAGTTCTTGATACATATCTTAACTAGGTAAATTGCTTGATAACCTACACTTCAGTATGTGGTTTCTGTTTTACAATCCAAAACAGTAAATTTCAGCAGATCAGTGGAGGATTCATTTGTCACCTATTTGTTCATCCCTCAAAATTCATAATCTAAAATAACAACATTAAGTAACTGTATTGTGATGGTTCCCTGTGAAGGACAGCATCTCAGTGACTGAACTGACACTGAGTAAAAGGAACTTTTCTCCATTATGTTGATTCCAGTATCATCTGGGAAACAGAAGGTGTGTGATCAAGTGTACAGTGTACTATGCCACCACATAGCTGAGCTCAATCTCTTCACTTCGATTATTCCAAATTATATGAAGACACAGGAGCAAAATTTCCAGGTTATGCTGACTGATAGCATCTTTATTTCTTCTCTACAGCACTGAATTTTCATGAAAAGAAAAATTAACCTCAAAACATCAGAGGAATGAATTAAAAAAATGAGTCATGATACCTAAATGTGGGAATGCAATCTCAGGGTTGTTCTGCTCCTGGTTAACACTGATAGTTTGTTCTTTTGTTTCCTCTTTGTACATCTCTGTAACCACTCACCTGAGCTGTCACTTAACTATCTGCTCTGCAAATGTCACTACTACAGGTGTTCTCACTACAGTGGGGCAAGCTCAACACTTCTAATATTTATATGAAGAAGACTGGATGATCATGGCTATCTTTTTTTTCCCTTTCTTCTCAGCATACCTGACTGTTCTGTGAAAGACTGCTTCAAAATGATCCAATAGGCAAACTGTGGGCCAAAAGCGAATATAAGAAGAGAATAAAACTTTTTCCCCAAACCCAGACTACTTTGAACTTTATTAAACATAGAGAAATAAAAGAATTACCCTGAGATTGGTGGCACAGCATTAAAAGCAACACATCCTTTATAAAAGGATTTTTAAAACCTGCTTTTAATGTATTATTGTAATATGTATTTATTATATATTTGTAAATAAATTATATCATCACAGAAAATAGGTTTACTTAAAGTTATAGGCATTTTTCTGAATCAGCTAGTATTGTTGATGTCATCAGAAGATGGGATTGTTTGAACTATAAGAGATAATTAGATTTTCTCTGTTGTTAGGTGATTCGTCAACAACACAAACATACATTTATTTAAAATCCATTCACATGAATGGATTTTAAAAAGCAGAAATACTTTATTTTCATAGGAAATAATGGTTTGAGTTTCATAATACTCAAGGAAAAACACCTTTGATCTCTTTAATACATATACTTTTCTACTTTCTGTGTTAATTCATATATTTTCCTTGTTGTTACCACTTGTTTTTTTCTTTATTCTTTCCCCAAAAATGGACACTAGATTTGACAATATGTAAAGATTTTTAGGATGCCTATCCCCATATCTCATGGTCACATAATCAATTAAAATCATCATAATCTTAGAAATGTTATATAATCTTACCCAATTTTAATAGCAGAGAGTCTGAAAACCATCATATAAAGTTGCTGTAGCTAGGCTCATTCTACCACAGGTGCTACAAGTGAACTGACTAGGGAAAACTTGAGATTCTGCCAAGTTAGTTTATTCTGTTGAGTCTACATATACCACCTTAGATGCATGTGATGATTCTCTGTGATCATATGAAGTTCGTGACTGCAGTCACCAAGGATGTAGTTGCACACGTTTAAAATGTCTATTTATATGACCTCATCCTCAAAAAATTTCTGTAGAATGTCTTGGATTGGTCCTAGGGTTTTCAATAGAGTCTTTATTTTCTCCAGCCTCTTATAGTTCTTTCTTTTATGTCCAGTGTAATCCTGGGTACACATTTTCCCTGATATCTGATGGGTACTATCATTTAACCCAGTGAGATAACCACGTTTTCTAAGCTGCAGGAATCTTCTTTCTAACATTTAAACTGCATCATTCAGAATTATTTCTAGCCCATAGAAATAAGAAACCACTTCAGAAATTACATCCTGAAAACAACTTCTAGCACTTAGACATCTACATTGTCAAGTATTACAGTTTATAGATGTTTAAAATTATTATCAACCATTTATTCATTAGTTCCATTTTATAGTTTATTCTCTCCAACTCATTCACATAATAGCCATGGTGTTAGTGCCAATAGAAGTTACTTAGGCTCTGAGGCAGAGCTATGAAACTCTACAAGCTTCCACATAAAGTCACTACCTGTGCCTACAAAAGCATTAAATAAAATCAGTGCCCTGTTCTAAGTCCTAGTGTAATAAAACCAGGAAAAACCCACTTAAACTTCCTTTTGAAGACATCATTGCTGATTCTGTGGTTTGGAGGAGAAAAATGCATCATAAACTCTGAAAGGCAAAGATCCAGGAAGGAGCTGCCTTCACCTTCTGAAACCCAAGTCTCCCATAGGGATTATGGGAAGCCTAAAACAGCCAGGCACCACGGAAGGCTGTGTTACCATTCGAGCAGCTGGTCTCCACAACAAGTAATAGTATGATGTGGCTTTTTCACTTCCATTTTCCCAGATGTTTTAAATCAGCTCTTTCCTCCCCAACTTCAAACACTTAAAGGAGGAAACGCAGGCAGGTGTCTTCAATTATATTCAGACTGTCTTTAACAGCCAGTATCAATGTCATTCAAAATGTTGATGTTTTCCAGGGAAAGTTTAAAGAGCTTGTAAAGATGTCAAAGATATATATTTAAGAGTTCCCTAGCAAACATCAGTTTATGCATTAATTCACTCACATTAATTACCACACCAGTTCAAAGATTTCTTTTTTTTATTTGTGAAATCAAAACTGTTGCATGGAAAAACATATAATGAAAATTATTTCATTAAGAAAAAGTTATTTTTGTTACAGTTGCAAAAGTAAACTAAATTCAACCCTTTTTCATTTATCATTATCTTCATCTACCTACTGCATAACAGTACAAACTTTTATTATATAATATTGAAATGATGTTAGAAAATAATTTCAGAGTTTTTAGCAAATATAGAATCATTATTATCTTCCAAGCAATTAACGTGTATTAATCAAATTCAGGTGTCAGACCTCATGTGAAGTACTGAAATGGTACTTCCAATGGTACACCAAATTTTGATCTTTTTCTGAAAAAAAAAAAAAAAAAGGTTATTATTAGCAGTGGTTTCAGCAATTTATGTGTAACAGAGCAATTTTCCTACATACAAAACCACACAAGCGATCATAATTTTTATTGTTAATATAGAACACCAGCAGCATTTTCTTGCCTTCATGTGGCATGAACTCAGTGAGTCAGTCTGCCCAGTAGTCTGCACCTTTTTCCAAGTCTAGTTCAGTTCACACAACACTTTAATCAATGGCTTTATGTACCACAAGCTGAAGAACCACTTCTGATGAAGCATTCCAGACTATGTGGTCCTGGATATACTTCTTCTCTCAAAACTATTAACTCATCTGTTAAGAAAGATTAATGAGAATGGATGATATTTCACAGACAAAAAACTCATTGCTTTCAACAGAGAGAGTTTTTTTACAGTATGACATTCAAAAGCAAAAAGAAGGACCCAGGTCAACCTCACCTTCATCCCTGGAAAGGTGATGGAATAGCTTGTTCTTGCCACTGTCTGAAAGCATATGGTAGAAAGGAGGCTTATCATGAGTAGTCAACATGGATTCTGTAAGGGGAAGTCATGCTTGACTAATCTGATAGCCTTTTATGATCACACAAATAGTTGGATAGATAAGGGGATGGCAGTGGATGTGGTATTTCTTGACTTCATCAAGTCTTTGGATACTATCTCCCATGGGATCCTCAAAGTCAAACTTGAGAAGTGTGGGTTAGGCAATTGTGCAGTAAGGTAGATTGGTAAGTGGCTGAAGGACAGAGCCCAGAGAGTTGTGGTCAGTGGAGCAGAGTCTGGCTGGAAGACTGTGACTAGTGGCATCCCCCAAGGGTCACTGCTTGGTCCAGTATTATTCAATGTATTCTTCAGTGACCTGGATGAGGGGGTAGAGAGCACCCTCATCAAGTTTGCTGCTGACACCAAACTGGGAGCAGTGGCTGACAAAGCAGATGCTGCCATCCACAGATGCTGTGCTGCCATCCAGCATGACCTCGACAGGCTGGAGAAAGGGCAGGGCAGGGAGAAATTTAATGCAATTAAACAAGAGCAAGTGTAGAGTCCTTCATCTGGGGAGGAACAACACCATGTATCAGCACAGGCTGGGGGCTGATCCATTGGAGAGCAGCTCTGGAGAAAAAGACCTGGGGGCCTTGGTGGACAAGAAGATGACCATGAGCCAACATTGTGCCCTCGCATTGGCCAAGAAGGCCAATGGATCCTGGGATGCGTTAAGAAGAGTGTGGCCAGCAGGTCAAAGGAGGTTCTTCTCCCCCTTTATTCTGCATTGGTGAGGCCCCACCTGGAATATTGGGTCCAGTTCTGAGCATCTCAGTTCAAGAAGGACAGAGATTTACTGGAGAGAGTCCAGCTCAGGGCACCAAGATGCTGAAGGGAGTGGACCATCTCCCTTATGAGGAGAGGCTGAGAGAGCTGGGGCTCTTTAGCCTGGAGGAGACTGAGGAGGAACCTCATCAATGTCTTTAAATATAAGGGCAAGTGTAAGGAGGATGAAGCCAGACTCTTCTCAATATCAACCAATGTTAGGGCAAGAGCCAATGGGGGTAAGATTGAGCATATGAGGTTTAGGGGAAACACAAGGAAAAACTTTTTCCCAGTGAGGGTGCCAGAACCTGTCACAGGCTGCCCAGGGAGGTTGTGGAGTCTCCTGCTCTGGAGACACTCCAGACCCACCTGGATCTGTTCCTGGGTGACTTGGTCTAGGTGCCCCTGCTCTGGCAGGAGGGTTGCACTAGATGATCTTCTAGGTCCTTTCCAACCCCTGACATGCTGTGATTCTGTTTATGATAGTATTATGTCACCTACTGTCTGGCTGCTTAAGCTCAGAAGTCTACAAAATAATTGTGGGTAGATTAACACTCTTCTGTCTTTTTTTTTTCTATGGTGGTAGAATAGAGAGACAGTTGTTTCACATGTGTTTAACTGAAAAATATCAGGACAAATGTTTTCTAATTATGGCCATGAGATTTTGAAGCATATTTAATGGTTTTCCAATCACTGAAGGAATATAAAGCCAATCTGGTAAACTACAGAAATTCCATTTCACCACGGCACATAATTGGATGCCATGAAGCATTCTATTAGTATTCTTTGAAGATAGAGCAGGATATTTTATAATTTGCATTCCAAATGAAAATTAACTTAGCAAAACTCAAATGAACAGAAAATTACATTTTCTGAAGATACTAAAAGCAGGGGGCTCTATCAGAACCTTTAGTGAACTAAAAGGCTCTCAGTAAGGTGAATGGACTATCAGTATCAAATTAATGTAAAAATAAATTGTTTTTATAATGCTTTTTATTGTATACTTTTTTAATATACTGTAAATTCATTAATATGCAGAAAATCATAGGAACAATATGGAAATACATCTTACAAAGGACTAGCACACAATAAATTTTACAAAAGGCATAAAATATCTTTAGGATGAATAATCATTCTGAAAGGAATGTGAACTAAAACTGTAGGAGTGGTATTCACTCATTAGTTGTATGAAGCCATTAACTGCATAAAATCATTCTTTTTTGCATAGCCATTTGTCATGTAAAATCATTAGTTCCCTCATAAAATTGTTAGAAATGTGAAATGATTTTTCAAAAAAATCATTAGTTACAGGGTATTACATTATAAATATCAGTGGCATATTACTTCATCATTTTTCGCATAAAAAATGTGTCCGTTATGCAAAATAATTTATGTTGATAAATAACTTTTTAAGTAGGTTTATTGTCCCATAGTCAGGCTGTTAGCTGTTCGGTTTCAATAGTAATTTTTATGGCCAAGACGTTTATTAGTTATGAAAAACTGTGAAATGAACTAGAACAAACATTACTTTCCACCCTGCTAAAATTGACAGTTCTAAAAAGCGATCTTGTTCCCTGTAAATGTGCTCTTAGAATTTTGAATAGTGGCAGCTGTTCCCATTTATTTACCATCATTTTAGCACTGTTTGAATTCTATTCACTACAGCTTTCAGATTCTCATTCTCACATCCTAAGCTAAATTCATATAAAAGCATTCATAGCAGTAGTTTTCGTCATATGACGGATGCTTTTGTACAGAATCCAGTTGTACCAGGGAGAGTGATTTACACATCAAAATGGAACACAATTTCTTGCTCTGTGGTCAGAAATCTTTTAAGAACAAAAGTATCGGTTAATTTCTGGAGGTGAAAAATTTGAAATTTGGAAGTTGTGCTGTAGCAGGAACTGATATCTGTGAGAGTCACATGAAGATACCGAGTGCTATGAAGGAAAAGCTCAAATTTCTAGCTGATGACACTTCTACTGGGGAATGCCTCCCAAGCATAGTTTGTTAATTGTTAATAATTTATACTATTTAATTATCCAGTTATAACTTCAAAAAGCATTGTGTACAAGTTCTTCAGAAGCAAGAGTTCCTTTTCTCCCAAGGAGTCTATAGGCTAAGACTAACCTATTAATGTTAGTCTATGAATAAGAGATAAGAGAGAAACAGGTGACATATATACTGACCTCTGTGTCACAAAAGCAATCCATGTCACGTCAGTGTCACTAAGGTTCCCTAAATATCTTGTGCCAAACTCAAAATATTGGCCAAACCCAACTGTGGTTGACCCCAGCCATCAACTAGGCACCCATCCATCTGTTTTCCATCAGTGGGATGGGGAAGAAAATCAGAGTGAAAGTGAGAAACAATTGAATGGTCAAAATAAAGACATTTAATAAGTAAAAAAAAAAAAAAAAAGAGAGAGAGAAAAAGTGTGATGCAAAGGCAACATTTTTTGTGCCACACAAGCAATATTAATGGACAGACAGTCCTTGAGCAATGGTTAATTTGGAAAAACTACTTCCCCAGTTTTTACTACTGAACATATTTTGTATGGTAGGCCCTATGTTTGACCCTATGTAGAGTTCAGGTCAGCAGTTCTGGCTGTATTCCCTCCCAGCCTCTTGCTTGCCTCAACTTACTCACTGGGGCAGAGTAAGAAACTTGATCAGAGAAGGACTTGATGCTGTGTAAGCACTATTCAGCAAAAGCTGAAATATTGGTATGTTATCAACACTGCTTTAGTCACAAATCCAAAACACAGCACCATAAGGGCTGCCATGAAAAAAAGTTAACTGCATTCCAACCAGCTGAAGGACATCACCACATCATCTAGGAAAACTGTTATCTAAAGAGATAGCAAATGAACTGAGGAAAAAAAGCCCTCAAAACCAGAAATAGCTGCCCCAAATCCTCACCTGAAAAGCTATGTTGCAGTACTTGCTGAGGCTATTATTTTTTGGCAATTTTGGCAAAAACTATTTATGGCAAAAATGAAGAGCTTAAGGCAGTGTTTAGCTCTGTGGTGTAGCCTTTAAAGAAAATAGTGATGGAATCAAAGTTCAGTCTTACAGAAATGTTTTAAGTACACACAGAAATACTGGTAGTTTGCTCTATGCAGGTAACTTTTGGTTAAAGGTAAGGATCTGGACCAGCTTTAGTTTCTAAGAATGTAGGAATTTAAATGGGATGATGAACAAGTGACTACTGAACAAAATACAATTTTATTAAAAAACTATTATATACATTCTGTATATATTTTCATTCATCCCTATTTCATCCTGTTTTTCTCCAAAAATATGTTCATCTCTTCAGGTCTTGATGCTGCATCCATCCCTCTCTGATTTCTATGTTGGTTGTATTAGGCTCAAGAGATAAAATGGTACTAGAATATTGCTTTGTTGAGATCATCTACGCATCTACACAGTAGTGGAGCATGGGTGATTTCTAGCCTTTCATGACCCTCTTAAGGTGTCTTTTCATTTCTGCATATGTTTTTGTAAGATATTCTGTCTTAAATCCTCCAGCCCTGACTTGCTGGTTCTGTGGAACAAACCACTGGTGTTGCAAAGGGACAGATTTACTTGTCACAGTGTGGCTCTGGTCTTTCTGGATGTGCAGATTCTTGGTAAAAGTATTTTATTATTTCTGGTGTAAGAAGGATTTTTCTGACATACAGATAAGTGCAACCCTGCTTATGCAATTGCTTTAGCAAGTGAAGGGAAAATAAATTAGGCAAAGGGGAGAGAGTGAGAGAGGGGGAAGATTGAGAGTATGAGAAAGGAGACATACAACTCTTCACAGACTCAGAGCAATTCATCCTGAACAGGTAAATGACTTCCAATATTCAGAGTAGGTGACCAACTCCTCTTATAGAAGCAGCATAAAATCAATATACCTTTCCTAAGCTATTTAAAAGTACTGCAGTTGTCCACATAATTACAGAGCAAACAGGTAATGCATTTTAAAATAAGAAATATATGTTACAGAAAAAAACAGGTTCTTTTATTTTAGTTCTGGGAAAAATCTCTTGCTATTTTAAATTGTGTGGTGGGTGTCTAGTCACACACCTGGCTGTTATATTGTCCATTTGGTCTTGCCTTTTTCACCTTGAGGTCTTGGCTGACATATTTACAATCCTTATTGTCTCTCTCCTCATTCCAGTGGGCTACATCTTTAGAGTCTTTCAGCTGACCCTTACAATTACTTTTCTTTATGCCCCAGCAGCTGTCTATACCACTTACAATCCTTTCCCAATTAAATTATTTTCTTTACTTCAAACTTGAAACTAATATTACTAATGTAATTTGAGCTCCATTAGGTCTTCAGTCTTCCTAAATATTTTACATAACTTGACCACACTATAATTTATTTAGTTCCTGAGACCCCCTAATGATGTCCATGAGAACAGAAAACATTTTGAAAGAATACCTGAAATAGGGTCCTCAGTACTAACAAATTATAAATACTACAGAATAATCTTAATTGTAATTTCATAAAGAAAATAAGTTTCTAAAATATTTGGAAAGAGTATTTAAATTTATTTACCACTATTAATTGATAGGTATTCGCCTTGTAACTTGGTCCTAGCTGCCTCTCTCCTTTTCCAATGGATATTCTGAAACAATCTAAGAACAGGGTTTTTATCAGTGTTTGAATCTTTGATGTTAATAAATTATCTTTTTGTGCAATTTAAGCTCATATTTTTTCTTGCCTTATCAACTGGATAAGGCTGTGAGAGGCTGTTCTAAGTTGTCCCTGCTTTGAATAAATTATTAAAATTCTTGCCCTATCCAGTGTGAATTATTGAATGTTTTTGTTTTTCTTTCTTTGTTTTTGTTTCATTTTTCATGTTTTCTTCCAGAGAAACAGCACACCCCTGGCATGTATGGGAGCCACAAGCCAAACTGAAAGATCCTGCTACAAAACACAAGGCTACTGAAGTCTTTCAGAGTCAGTCCCTTGAGTAGTTAGGCCTTTGTTTTATGGGTAAGCTACTGTCTTTTTAATTTTTTGCCTTAAAAGACTGTTTTAAAACATATCAATGTACTGTTCAAAACTATAAACCAGGGAACACACTAAAAATAAACCAAGCACCCCTTTTAATGTCTATCTTAGTCAGGTACTCATCATGGAAAAAAAAAAGAAAGTGATGGGCAACGTTAGTAATAAATAATATGAAGCCACACCACTATTATGAATATTATTTAAATGAAAATAATGTTCCCAAAATAAAAATAAACCCCAATATGTAATCTTCTTCCATCCATTAAAACTATTCAGAGCATGCAAGACCTTATTTTAAATGCAATCTTCAATGTCTATATAGAGGTTATCACCTGAGTCCTGCATTATTATCAGTAGTTTAGTTTGAAATAATTATTTATCTAATGTTGCTATAGTATCCTCGTTTGAGTTAAAACAGAACTAATTCTGTTCAATTATTTTACTTTTCATCTTGGTCTTTTCTAAGTACTGCACTTTCTGAAGTTAATAGCATATTTTTGCAGACAGAGTTTGCTTCAAGCAGCGATAACATTTGTTCTTGCTTACTATTGGTATATAGAAAGTTTCTGGCTCCTGTGCAGACCACAGTCACTGCCAGATCTTACCTACCCTAAGGGGGTGCAGAAAACAAAAGGCCACACCTGCTGAGAGGCAACCCTAAACTGACCAACGAGGTATTCCATCCCATATATGTCATATTCAGTATAGAGTTGAGAGATGACAAGGACCAAGCTCTATTTTTCAATGAATGGCATTTGAGGAGGACTCTGTCTGTTCTGCCTTTTGTCCTGATCCATGTGTTCCTGAATCCAGTTCCAGAATCCAGCTCCTGAATCTAGTTCCTGTCTGCTGCTGAGTCCAGTCTGAGACTTCCCCAGTGCCTGCTCAACATCAGTGGTGACCGTGATGTAATCGTCACCAGGAGAGTTGGGTCAATATTTGTTTTGTATATATTTGTACATATTTAATTTTATTATTATTATTAAACCAGTTTAGTTTTCCAATCCATAATCTTACCTTTCTGTTCCCCTCTGGAAAAGGAGAGGGGAGAATGTCTGTCATTAGTCTAGTGGACAGCCCAGCCCCTAACTCTTGACATAAGGTTACATACTCCAGCATTGTATCTATGTATACAGTGGCATCATTAATAAACAAGTTATATTTGTATTGCCCTTAATGTTTAATGTGACAATAAGGTATAGAAAAAGGTTCTGCAATAAGCCTTCATACCCTGGAGTGCAAAACCTAGCTTGGCCCAGTGTCCCATCCAGCACAGAGTAGAGGCCTAACAATTACATTCGATGAAATTAAGTGGCTTATAGCTTGTAGGATGTTGTACTGTTAATATCCTAAGTGTTACATTTAAAATAAATGCCAAGAACATTTTTATTTTGGGAACTGGACTGTGATTATAATCAGCCTAGTGAGAAACATGACCTTTATTTGAGGTGGTTTTTTCTCTTGCAGTAGCACACTGATTGATGATCGGTATCAGTAAAATGCAAGTCCTCCTCCAAAATCTAAATTTTGGTAAATTAAATGTGCTTTCTTTGGAAAACCAGGCATATTGATATGGCCCAAGATCAGCACACCATTCCTGTAGTACACTCAGGTGTTCACTAACTGACAGGCTGCAGATAGTCACATGAATTACATGGGGTTTAAGGAACTGTGGAACACAACCATATGTTCTACAACTTTTGCTACATTTTTTCTATAGTTAAACTTCTGGATCAATAATGCACAAAAAGAGGAATTTGAAAATATTATTTTATATATCCTAGAGTCATTGAACCACAGTGCCATGAATCACATCTTTATAATGAAGAAATGTTATCCTTATGGTCTTTAAAAGGCTTTGATCCGTTGTGATAATCTTACTTTTGTTTCCTACTGTTAGTTGAGCCAGGTTAATACCACTTAGCCAGAAATTTGGTTATTAGTATTCATGTGTGGTGTAAAAGCTTTATCCCATACCTTAGGCATCCACATCAAAGATTTAGTCCAATTACTGTTTTCCTAATACATAGTTCTCTTCATTCTTTCTACTTGTATCCTGGTTTGAGTGAGAACCAGACAATTTCTGTTCAGTGATTCTACTTTTCAGCCCAGATTTTCTAACTGCACTTTCTGAAGTTAAAAATATGTTTTCACAGGCAGTGTCTGCTTCCAGCACTGATAACACCTTATGTTTAGAGTTAATACCAAGGATGGAATACAGACCAAGGCCACTGCTATAATTTGTGTATCACACCTGGGGGGTGCACAAAGTGAAAGACTGCACCTGCAGGGAGGACCCCAAACTGACCAATGAGGTATTACATCCCATACATGTCATATCCAGTACATAAAACTCTGGGATCTGAAGGGTCTCAGGGCTAGGCTAGTGTAGGCCCAGCTAGGCTCTCAGCTCAGGGTGTTGTTCATTGGCGTTCTTCCTCTCTTGAAGGGTTCTCAGGGTGGTTGGGTTTGATACTGGCTTTGCATATATTCCATTTAGTATGATATTATTTTAACTAAATCTGTTCTAATGTCCTTTTCTAATCTCTAAGTCTCTCTCCCTCGATCTCTTTCTCTTCCCCTTTGGGGAGGGAGTGGGGCTAACAGAGAGTGTCTCTTATTGGTCTGAGGGGTTCCCTGACCCTAAACTGTGACACTAATCCAGCCTATAGTCCAAAGGGAGGTTGTGATGTGAGTCATGTCAACTGAAACCCAGGATCTGTTTGTTTTCTTTTAAGTCTAAGTTGGCTAGGGACAATCAGTAAAAGGCAAAGGTGGTGAACATCTTTTCTACGTGTTTCAATATTCTTAGATCTGCTTGACTTCAAAATCAGATCTGTAGTTCCCTGATGTCTGGTTAAGCTTCTGATTAAATTGTTATCTTTGTCATTGTCCTGTAAGATCTGGATATTTGGCTATAGATGTATCCAGTGCAGCCAAATACAGATGCTGATATTTGGCTTGGAGTTGTGACCACATTTAACAGTTAGTAATGTCAACATTCATGTGATGTAATTTCTTTGTCTTGCAAATAAAGGATGGCTAAATGTCCCTCTTTTGATTATGTGAGCTGACTTCTAGGAAGATGTGGGAACATGGGTTCTTCAGCCATTTCAGATATTTATTAGAAATGCCAGCATCCACATACCTGCTCAGCTGTGAGGGTTACTTTTTTGCTGGTCTAAAGCAGGAAGCCCATTTCTTTAAAATCATTAAAAAAGAAGAAAAAGGAAAAGAAAAAGGAAAAGAAAAAGAAAAAGAAAAAGAAAAAGAAAAAGAAAAAGAAAAAGAAAAAGAAAAAGAAAAAGAAAAAGAAAAAGAGAAAGAAAAGAAAAAGAAAAGAAAAAGAAAGGAAAAGAAAAGAAAAAGTGAAAAAGAAAGTCTACTGGCAGACATAAAGCAGTAGCGTTATATTAAATCCTTTCAATCCATTTACAGTACAATATATTTTATCTTTGAAAGTGCATATACTAACTACATACATGTATTTTATCATACAGTAAATATATGTAAGGTCATTGTACATCACTGCAAAAAGAACCTGCCAAACTTTTCAGTACAAGCCATAAGGTTTTTATGAAGGAATATTTCTTTCTGTGTTTCATTTACAAACACACAGAGTCAGCAATTATTGCTTTATGCTTCTGTTATTTAGCTTCCTCTGTCATGTGATTCTTGATTCATACAGTAAAACCTGCCATTTCAAGATCTATGAGGTCCATTTGAGAGCAGAATAATAATGATATTTTTTCCTAGTGTTTGTAACTGTTTGTGAGCCTGCTTGATCAATTTCTATGGGACTACAAGTTATACTGTTTGTGCAATTTGCTAGAGCATCCTGCAATGAGATTAAAAAAACAGCACAAGCACAAACCAAAGATATACATGTCTAAGGTTAAATGGCTCTGTTTTGTAAAGCACATTATCTACATCAGGACACTGGCTGTCTTGTGTGTACCAATCATAAAATGCATTTTCTAGCTTCCTGTCTGTAATGTAGAACACAGTATTTTGTTCATAGAAAAATTCTTTGGATAAAATAGTCTTTTATTTCAGAGAAGCTTCCCCAAAACTGGATACAAATAGATCATTGCATAGAAAGCAGATATTAATATATTATCAAATGCCTGGTGTAAGGAGAATATTTTGCTTGATGATATTACTAAAGAGGAGAACCAGTACCTAAAATCAAAGCACTTTAAAAGAATGTAAATATTACTGTTTTGCCCTCTTCAGTAATGCTAAATTTTGGTAATGGTATATTCATTCTAACAATGAGTAGATGTAGTAACAAGAAAAGGATGGTGATTACATCTTCTTCAATTTTTTTCTTATCTTCTCATACTATTCCAAACTATTAATAATGCTGGGTGAGAAATAGTTTTTGTGATTGAATACTTGCTACTGAATGAATTGTCTCAAGAGGTTACAAAAGGATAGCAAGCTTCCTAAGGCATGGGTCTAGACAACAGTCAGTCCCATGACAGGACACTGAAACTACAGAAAATTATTATTTTCTTCCATTTAAAATTCATTGAATCTTGTACCCCCATTCACAAGAACATGTGCTGACTGTTTAGTAGGCTTTGTTTTTCACAGAGTCACAGAATGTCAGGGGTTGGAAGGAAGCTAGAAGATCATCTAGTGCAACCCCCCTGCCAGAGCAGGGGCACCTAGACCAAGGCACCCAGGAACAGATCCAGG
>JAOEGS010002521.1:27821-45852 GCA_025447755.1 Corythornis vintsioides | reverse complement strand
ATATATAATATAATAATATATAATAGTAATGCAGGGTTTGCATAAACAATAATTGAATATACATGGCCCTTACAGGTAAAAACTCAGCTGTTTTGTACTTGTGTTGCAATACCAGAAGACTGCAGTCCTGAAGTTTTGCATACAGCTGCCAATCAATCTACTGAAGATGTATTGGAGAATAACCAATGTCTCCTGTAGCACTGAGAAATTTTGGCTATGAAGACAGATATTGAATCTTGACTGACACACATTTTCTTAGTAAAACTGCAATAAGGCTAATGAGCAGGATTTTACTGTCAAGGACTTCTAACTTTTTATGAGGTTTTTCAGTGCAGTGACAGTTTTATTTCATTTTTCTGGTGAA
Organism: Corythornis vintsioides; assembly: GCA_025447755.1. NCBI lineage: Eukaryota > Metazoa > Chordata > Aves > Coraciiformes > Alcedinidae > Corythornis > Corythornis vintsioides. Next base: position 45,488 of record JAOEGS010002521.1, on the reverse strand, counting down.
ATATAGAAGACTGCAAAATTGCACTGCTACAAATAACTGTCAGTGTGAGAACATTTGTTTTGTTTTGTTTTCTTCACAACAAACATGATGTGAGCAGCCATAAAAGGGATAAAATACTGAACAGAAGATGTCTGCTGAAATCCTGACAGAGAAAATGCCTTCCAGCCTGGGAACTAGAAACATCCTTGACAAGTACAGCTGGATACCTAGAAACCAGAGCCATCCTAAGATGCCATCAGTAACTGCAAAACAAGCAAGCCTAACTGCAACTTATTGTTTGAATTTTTCCCCCCACTTTGGAAAGGGGAAAAAGTCTGGAAAATGGAAAAAACTATCATCAGAAAGCAAGAATTGTGAACTGCTACTTGTTCTAGCTGAAGGAACAGGAAGAGTCTGGAAATATAAAAATTAGTTGGAGAGAAAATAAAACACCCTCATCTACTGGCTGTTCCAGGTGAAAACCAGCAAACAGCAGCAGCACCTATTGACTTCTCCAGGTGGTGGTGTCCTACATCCCCTTATGTCTCTGCCATATAAAAATGACTTACTTTTACCCAAAATGGAGCCTCTGAGAACAACCCCTGCATGTATTTTTCTCTGAGATCTCCCAGGCAAGTTACTGAACCATGACCAGAAACACCTGGCTGACTCCAGACTCACTCTATGAAGGGACTCTTTGTCTGCCATTGATTTTGAGAACCCACTCCTGGGAGCAGTTTGGTGAGCACTGTACCTGTAATATTTTCAAGAATATATATACGTATATAAAAATGTGTTTGCACACACATATAGGTAACTGATTGTAAAAGCAAGTGCAGAGGAGAGAAACAAAGCTGGTGAAGGGCATGGAGAACAAATCTTATGAAGAGATTGAAGGAGCTTGGGCTGTTTAGTTTGAGGAAGAGGAGGCTGAGGGGAGACCTCATCACTGTCTACAACTACCTGAAAGGCCATTGTAGAGAGGCTGGTGCTGGTCTCTTCTCATAAATAATTAGTGATAGAACAAGAGGGAATGGATTCAAGCTGCAACAGGGTAGGTTTAGATGGGATATTAGGGAAAAAAAATTCACTGTAAGAGTAGTCAGATATTGGAAAAGGCTGCCCAGGGAAGTAGTTGAGACACCATCCCTGGGTGTGTTTAAGGGGCATTTGGATGTGGTTTTAAGGGACATGGTTTAGGTGAACTTTGTAAAGTAGGGTAAATGGTTGGACTTGATGATCCTGAGAATCTTTTCCAACCTGAATGATTCTATTTCTTCACTAGTGATAATTTAGTGCAAACTTATTCAAATATCTACTTCTACTATCGATTGCTGCTACTATTAAAGTAGAAATGTACTTTATTACTCATGAATAAACTTGTTTTACTAATGGCAATTTGCAATAATGGAATTAATAAAATAGAAAAATGCTATGGAATCCTGCAAAAGTGCTGTTGTGACCTCTATATGTCTGCAGGCTGGGTAAACCTTTGGATTGTGACAATAGAAGAACCTTTGTAACTATCACAGATGCTTTCTGCTTGACTATGTATATATGCCCCAGGGATTAAAAAAACCCCACCCCAGTCATTAAATCCACAGATACTGAATTATCTTTACTAGATTTATACTTGCCAGCGAAATTAATTGTGATAAAAATTCAATTAATTCCTCTAAGCCAAAAAGCAGATACAAGTCAAAACCTCATTCAGTAGTACTGCTAGTAATGGCATGTTAATGCAAGGATTTATGTGCAATTTGTGCAATGACAGTGGACATGGCTTATGCTTATTAAAATAAGGAATCAAACACTAAAATAATGCTCAGCTTTGCAATTGGTCCAGGGGAAAAGACATTGCATGTAGTCAGCATGGGAATGACAGTAAGCATAAGATGTTCTATGCTTGTGGATCCTTAAATGACAGTGCCTTACTTCCCCCTGCCCCACAGATACATAGCCCAGGAGTTAGTTTTGGTTCCCAAAAGACAGTTCCAGAAGACAGAACATAAGCCAAGAGCACAACTGCACAATTCCTTCCCTGACAGTATGGGCAACCCTGAATAGCAGAGGGTCTGAAAACACTTCCTTAAGCTTAAGGTACCACATCAGTTGTGGCATCTGAGCAGAATATCTATCAGAGAAATCCTAAACTCAGCAAAAATTATCAAAGCACTGTTTCACAGAAATTAGCATTACATTTTAAAAGTAATTAGCTGCTTTCCAGTTAGACTGAGAGCTACTTCCTTGCTATGAACAAAATATAATTAGTATATTGTATAAGTCCACTAGTTCTCTTTTAACAGACATACCTATGATCACTGTAAAATAAGAATACCATAGAAGACAATTCTATTAAGCATTCATCAAACTTTTACTTCTCTACTGTACTTCTCTGAAAGACCACCCTAACAAATGCTGACACTGTTGCACTCTACTTGCAGGAAAGTCTTATTTGGTTTACACTGGAAGGTGTCAAGGAATTAGTTTGGATTTTCTAATGGGGAAAATTTGGAACATCTGGAAACTCTTAAGAGTTTAATTGCTATAGATTATTTCTCTGAAGGTACATGCTCCTACCCATACAGATGGTGTTATGTTTTGGTGTCAGAATTTCTCTTGCTGCAGAACAAGGGTGACCTCTAGTGCTTCCAAGAAGTCAGTTCCAAGCAAAGCTAAATACTGCAGAATAAGAACAAAACCAGCTATGAAACTGTTTGGTTTTTTTCCCACCAAAATCCTAATCCTCTGAAGGTTCAGATTTAAAAGCAATTCTCTTTTCTCCATAAAGTATCACCGTTAAAAAAAAAATAAATCAACTTTAGACTGCTACAAAAGTTGAAAAAGATCTATGAAATCAAGATAAAGATCAAAATCAGAACCAATGGAGGAATCCTTCACTTCTCCTCCTCAAGTGCAGTATAAACTTTCCAAGGTGTCAAACTAACCAACACACTTTGTGCTACATACTTGCTAACTTTCCAGAACTGAAAGAAAAAGAAGAGCCTACAGAAAAATTGAGAAAGCAAAAGAAGAGCTTAAGGAAAAACTGCATAAATGTGAAAAATTTCAAGTATATCCTCTATATTATAACCCCCCCATCATTAAATGCAAGTAGTCACTTAAAGACATTCAAAACAATAAAAAATTACTCTTGTATTTTTCCCCCTTTGTGATTTTTCTTTAACTTTCACATTGTTATTGCTATTATAATTACAGGCATTTACTTTTCTCACTTCACCCAATCTATAAATACACATCTTCGACCTCTCTCTCCAGTATTGCCTTAGAATTTATTTTTTTTCTTCTTTAGCAAAGTTCAAGGGAAACATAATGGGACAGGAAGGAAAACAAGGATCACTTTCCGCAGGAACAATTACAAGTAATTGTTCTAGGAAAGAAAGAGTTTCCTCTACAGAGGAATCACTTCCCTATCCTGTGCCAAAGTAAGCTATGTGTCACCCTCAGAACATGGACAGCATGGATACAATTTGCACAAATGTATATAACAAGGGAAACCATCCAGATTTCTGATGGCTGCCTTTGTAATTCCATCAGCATTGACAGAAAAATTTTACTGAAAGCAAATGATGTGATAAATTCAGTTTCGAGTAAACTAACTGGCTGATGCTCTAGTGATGCTGCTCAGAAAAGAATGGGTTTCAGTCTTGAGCATTTAAACACATGAGAATTATGCAAGTATACTTAAGGTCAAATGCAGTATTTCATTCTATCAATCAAGGAAAACATGTATAACACTTACTTGAATCTTCCCCCTGCCTCAAAATATCAAATTTTTAATAAATCTTATGGTGTCAGGACTTTCAGAAAAGCATTTAGAAGTTCAAATACTGTCCTATACTGTCTTTTCACATAATTCTTTTTTAAGGTTTGAGATAAAGAATTTTCTTCATTACACAAAAGTGAAAAATAACAGCCAAAAAAAATGAGACAACAGGAAAATAAATGGCTCTGAAAATGTATTACAATAAACCAGAAGCTTTATCACGTATACACTGTTTTTCACAGTGATCACATATTTGCCTAATATGATCCCATATCAGAGATAAAAGCCACACAACCTAAGTGCACAACTTTGTGTTTACCTTGTAAATTCCAGAACGTTTAGCAGTTCATATCTTTCCTCCTGTCCCAACTGCAGAATCAGAAAAACAAACAAAAGAAACAAGAAACAAGCCAAGGTGAGAATACAAAAATCTCAAGCAAAAGAACCAAAATCAAACATCCTTATATATATGTACCATGATACACTTATTCAGAAAATAATATAGCAAGAGTAAATCCAGCAAATGTTAATGTTATTGCAATGTACTTACAGACTCTATGATTACTGAATCAGGTGTCCTTCCAGTGAACACAAAACGAAGATGCCTGGCTGCTCTGACCAGTGCTCCTTCATCTGCAACAAGTCAAACAGTTAATCTGCAGACCTACCAGAAAACTGCTCACCCCATGATTCAGTGGACACAGTCCAAGCTTTTCTACTTTTGACTTCCTTTTTCTTTGATAGATTTTTACAGTCAGATGTGGTGCTGGAAAAAGCTCTTTGTTTCTACTGTTAAAGTTGACAAAATGAGTTTACACTTCAGAGAAAATAAGCCCTCAGAAGGAACATGCCTCTCAGCTCAGTAATAAGAATATTCTCTTTAAAGCAACTAAGCAAGCACCTTCCTCAGTGGGGCACTGGATAAGGAACATTTCTGTACATTTCATTCTGTTTAACTTCAGAAGAGTGATAAATCACTCCTGTAAATAAAAGATCATTTCAATGCCTGCTTTCAGGAAATATTTCAAACAGAAGTCCAGTCTCCCATAGGCACTGGGAGGTCTCTCCAAATACCTCAGGATGCCTGAATGGAATTTACTCACAATGCCCAATAAATATTGCCATAGCCCAGCTAGCTTATTTATGGCCCTACCTCTACCCTTGTCTTCCAATTGTTGAAGGACAGAAATTAGAGAGATAGCCACCTAAGAGCTGGGGTAGACAGGGAAAATGAAGACTGGAGATTCACTGCACTTCATGTCATTTCTCTCATCATAATTATGATAATACATTACCTCATTTTGCCATGCTTCATAATTTCCAGAATTCAAGAACTGTCTTGAGACTGTCTTGTGGTTCATGAACCACAGCAGGCTTGAAACAGGTCTTTACATTGTAATCTTTTATCACTCTCTAGTAGAGCTTATAAAAACTTTTATCCTATTAAAATATTTATTGTACTTTCTTGATTACAACCACAGTATTTGTTCTAAACCCATACCATGGTTGCCAAATACAGAACAGGTTCACAAGCAAGGACATTAATCTGAATCCTGGTTAGATTTCTATTTATATTTGAGCAGTTCCTTCAGACTTCCACAGCAATCTGTCACTCTAGAAGTGCTGTATGGGTAATCACCATTTGCCCTTGGGTAATGAATATCCATATGTATTTTTTGAAAGCAAATTAGCTAAGTCTGAATACTTTTTTGACAAAACTGATTTTAGCTGACATCTTTTTTTGAGCCATGTTTTAATTTTGGAAGATAAATTTTTAAAACTACAGACTTTGAATAAAATTTGTTTATTGAGTTGATAAAATATGTTCACTCAGTTATTTGAGTCTCACCTGGAGATGCTGCTTGATATATAATTTTATCACCTTCTCTTTCTGGAACTGCTGTATGACACACTGCCATCATTGTCAAAAACTCACATATTATAGGTGCAGTTGGCTAAAAGAAACAGTCAAGAGTTTGATTTAAGCAATAGCTAACTAAAATATAATAATAGATATAGACAGTAATAGTAAAAAAGAAATTAAATATTTTTCCTCTCTTTAAAAACTATTAATAACTACACAGTACCTTTACACTAATTTTAGCATGCAGAATAACTTCTGGCTGCTATACTTCAGTACCAGCTATACAGATAGAAATTAGAAGCATTTGCTACAGTAACAATCAAAATTAGATAACCAGAAACATAAAATAATTCAAATAAGCATTTGATAAGGAATGTAAGCCTGATTGCTGTATTGAAAGCATTTTACTTCATTCATTGAAGTATCTTTTGACTTTTTTTTTTTACTAGAAATATTATACATTATTTTTGTCTAATACTACATTTGTCAACAACACTTAATAGGAACTTTTAGCAAGATGTAGCAACTGATCTTTCTGATCTGATGGTCTGCTGATTTTGGATAACTATGTCATTTATTTCCCTTCAAAGGCCATCATCATCTTTTGATCTACTGAAAGCAATAGTTAGACTTCACACAACAATGTCAATTGGTTCTATACAGCTTACATGATTGCTTTGAAGATTCTCCAGTAATGACGTGTCACTAAATGTTTTCTCTTCTCCATTTTGTGACCCTTGCCTAGAAATAATTAAGTAGAAAAGAGATCATCATTAGCATATTCTTAACAATTCATATATAATTATCCACGTTTAACTGTGCTAAAGTCAAACACAAATTTTGGTCTGTGGCTGTTACAATAAAGGCTGCAATCACACACTGTGAGAAAAGGAAGTGAAAAGGTAGCTTCTTTCCTATGTCCAAATTTTGTCTAATTTTAAGAAAACTTCATTTACCTACATACACTTAAATCCAGGGAAGTTTCTCTGCTGACTTCAGTATGAAGACTGATTTTCAGGAGAAACAGATTTTCAGAGCTAAATACATTGAAAAATATTTCCAGGTATATGTTGTGTCAAATTGTCAAACAATTCTAATACCAATATATGATTAAATGTTCTTGTAATAAATAAATAATAGGATAATTCTTATAATAAATTTATAATTAAACAGCTTTATAAGACATTTTTCCCTCCAGTCTGAGCTTATTTTGAAAATTATCACAAGTATTTAGTGTAAGAAAGTATGATGAAGAAGCAAAAGGCAAAAAGGAAGCCAGGACTTAAGTCTTTCCTGAGGTATTTGTTAAGAGACAAATGTTGGTCCCAAGTACATTTGCATGTTTTAGTCTCAATTTCAGCTAAGAACTAGATAGTGCTAATATTCTGAAACTATCTTAGGAAGTACAATATTAACAATAACTTACCATGGGGTTTTTTTCACTTTATATATGGAACTTTTTTCAGATTTTAACAAGAGATTATTAGTAACCTATTGTTAGGTTGTGGTAGAAAAGTGTGCTCAAAGTTACCAAAAATCCAATTAACTTAATAAATGACAAAACTTTCCAGTAAGCAGTCTGGTGTAGTAGGTAGTAGGGTAAACTGTATTGTATATACATCAGTGACACTATCAATTATATTTCAGAGTACACAACCTAATGCCATAGAATTCTGATGGTATAAATTAGTTTAAGACTCTGTTGGTCTGCATCAACCTCACTCTAAAAGAACTTTTGAGTTAAAGATCTCACACATAGCTCTGTTTCTGAGCAAAAAAAACCCCACTGTTTTTAAGCTTGAAACTTCAAACACCACAAACTAAATGACTTGGAGCTTACCAATCATCTGAAGGAACACTATAATCCTCAGGCTCAGGACAATGGCTGCACAAGAAGTAAGGGAAGAACAGAAACAGGGAGAGGAAAAAGAAATACAAAGGCTAAAAAACTGAATCAAGTATATAAAAAAAAGAAGACTTTTTAGTAACAACATTAAACAGACTGAGCAATAGAAAAAGCCATGCACCCTGAAGTTGTGTTACTGCAGTAAACCTTTGGTAGCTAAACTTTACTGTTGTTGCTTTTTGCAAAAGAAGGTAATGTGACTGATGTGATAATGCCTCTTATAAGTAAGATTTCATAGTCACAAACAACTTGACTGACAGGTTTAAGTTTATATTCACATTAGTGTTAATGCACAGGGACATATGCACAGGCAGAGGAAAAAAAAAAAGGTATATAGACAAGAGAATATAAAAATACTTACCCATAAGCAACTCCTGCTACAGTACACTTCTTAAACTGCATGATATTGCATGTCAGGGTACCCGTTTTGTCAGAAAATATGTATTTGACCTAAATGAATAATAAAAATCATTATACATTAGCATTCAGCAGTTATTTACCTATCTAGTTCAACTTGTGACTATCACTACACTAAATATTTTTATCAGTTCTACAGTCTTCACAGGTTACAGAAAACAAAAGATACATAAATGTGGCAGATGCACCATCCTGATACCCATTTCCAAACAGAGCAATCAACTGAGATATTAGGAAGCTTAAATACACCAACCATGCAGTGAAACATGCTTAACTATCTCTCACTCAGCATACTGTAGTGAAGACCAATGGCTTTGCTAGCAAAATATCCTATTTCTGACAAAATATGGTAAAAATAGAAGCATTTCTAAACCCCTTTTTGACACAGAAATATTTTCTTAAAGCCATATCAAGAAATATCAAGTTGCAGAACTAAAAGCAACATGTTCCTTTCTACTTACTGCACATGCAGTACAAGAATATATATGATACAGAGAGACTAAATTTCTGTGGCAAACAGCTTTAATGCTCAAGAGTTCCTCTGTTCTGTAACTTTAAGGATACACTTCATCCTTTTGCAATTCCCATGTGCACACTGATACATAAAGCAGTGTTTATTAATTTAATGCTGGTTTCAAAAAAATAATTGCAACGTGGTTTTAAAAGTATCTGGCAAAATGGAGATAATAGAAATAAGAAAAGACTATGACAAGAGTACAAGTCTTTTTGGAATGAATCATCACATGATTTCAATCATTTAAATTGTAAAAAAAAACCCCAAACCATGAGTAATTTGAATACACAGAGTTAGAACCAATAGCTTTTTTCTACCTGTCCAAGCTCTTCATTGAGATTGGAAGTACGAGCCATTGCAGCAGTGTCTGTAGCTTCATAGTGCATATCAATGTCCTACAAATAATAATAAAATATGTATTTTAAAAAATACTCTGCCAGAATTGATTACAAAATATCTATAACAAATAGAAAGAGTGTAAGAATGCAGATCTAACATGAATATCTATTATATAGTATTATCTCTTATGATTGTTTCAACATGGGAAGCCAGACACATTAGAACACTTCCAAGAGACTCCAGGAAAATAATTAAAACAAAACACTATATGATTCTTTTTTTACCCCAATTATTTCCACTGAACTGTATTATTGAAAAACTGTTGTATCCATGCATAAAAAATAGATTTAGCAACAAGCAAACAGAAATAGTAACACTTAAGAGAAGTCAGTCTTCTCTATTTGCATTGCATACACAACCAGCAATTTCTAAATAGCAAGACAGACACACTTTGAGATAAGTCAAGGGAAATTTTTTTCCCTTGCTTGGCTTTTCCCTTCTCAGATTCAACAATCATAAATAAATCACATACTTAAGTACTTACATTAAGAAAAAGCCTGAAAAAATTACACATAGACAAGCTATCAATCATTGCACTTACTTGTAAACCAACTGATTTTAGAAATCAATGCACATTGTAAAAGTAATATTTACCCAATTTATGAAATATGCCTGGATAAATTTAACAACTTCAAGTGTAACCAACAAGCTGATTGGAATAAGGTTATTGAAGAGAATAATAAAAGTCAAAAAATTCAATCCAAAGTTGCTTGCTCCACCATCTGCCAAAAAACAAAGCCAATAAAAAAAAAAATTAAGACCATACTTACAAATATGTATAGACTGTATTTAGAGCACTGCATTAATTGCTGATTTTTAAATGTTCTGTGTTTAAGAATAAATTGGTGATTAATTTACAATATCACTTGCCTGTAAATGGAACTTTTAGGATCTTTATTATAAAATGGAGTTCAAATTTATAGAGATTTTTGACATCTTCTCCAATTTCTGCAAAGCAAATTTACCAGCCATTCCTTCTTTTGCTTCATTTTAAGATCATAATCTGGGAATATTAGTATATTATATATAAACTGAATATTATATATATAGGAACTGAATTCTAAACACTAATTGAGAGTTTTACATTTTAAAAGGGGGAAATGGGGAGCAGAACTCACTTTTTTCTATATCACCCTCACACCTTTTCATTCCCCTCCTCCAACCCACAAAAATTCTATGAAAAAGGTAAATTCACATCACATTAAAAAAAAAAAACAAAAAAACAAACCAGAATTAGATTTTAATGAATGATCAGAAGTATAAAAGATGTAACCTGCCTGTCTCTATTCAAAGATCTCTCAAACTGCCCCAGACATGTTTCTACTGCCTATAAAACATGGATCTGGTTGTTACTTTAAGATCCAAGAGAGCAGATTTTGGGTATTTTCATTAATACCAATCTCAGTATCAACTGAAGTAGAAGTCTGAAAGATCTGAGAGCTAACATTCACTGTGGCATTGATAACCTCAGTAATTAAGTTTGATGCCTATTGCTACCTGTAAATAAAATAATAGCCATATATATATTTAAAATATAGCTAGATCCCTGTACAGTAGATATTATAATGCCACAGCATCACTTCCTGGGATGAGGGAGCTTAAAAATTTATAAAAGTAATTGCAGCTTTAAATGTAATCCATTGGTAATAGATGAAAATGGCTTTAGTCTGATGTCATGGAAGCTGCCTGTCAATACCACTGGAATGCTGATACAGACCTTGCTGAGCTGCAGAGATCTAGAGGCAAAGCTCCCTTTCCTGAATTTAACAAGAGCTCAGGTGGCACAGTAAGATCAAGTTTATACCTACTGTGATATATGTAACCTAATGACTTTAGTCAACAATCAACAAAGAACAAATGATAAATCCATATAGTGTAAAGGATAGTCATCATCCTCCTTTCCAAATATGAAAGACAGCTGAGAAGTGAAGTATTAATGACTTCACATCTTACAATTTAGATCAAGATACCAGTCTCTTCCAGTATGCCTTCGATTCCAGATAGCTGAACCAATAGAGCAGACCAAAGACATGGCAATAAGGATGCAGAACAGAATCAAAATCTGAATATTTGTAATTCGTTCCACATTAGACATTTTAAGAGGTGGACTTGTTGAATTCTGCAAAAGACAAAGAACCAACAGTGACTATTAAATATCAGAAGAGTTCTACATTGTACTTGCTTTTCAAATTACTGCATCCTTTCTTAATTATTTTGACAAATGCATCATCACCATAAATATCACAAATTTTCACTCAAAAGAAGGGGGAAAAAAAACAATAACTTATAAATCAATGAATTACAGTTTTAGATTTGTTTCACAAGCAGTTTAAACAATCACACAGAACACTCCTGACAGCAACAGCTAACAGTAAACTAAGCAATAAATAAACTAAGACACATGCATGACCAATCTGAAAGCAATCTTTTTTTCCTCAAGAAATGCATCTCAAGTTTGGCATTTCAAACAGCACTAGAAAAAATAATTTCATCATCTGAGAATGGTTCTCTTCCCTTCTCATTTTGCAAATAAAGTTTCACTTTGTTTTCTGACAAGATTTCTTATCTGTATACTTGAAAGTTCCACAAGAGGACAGTTTTAGGAGCAGTCAAAGATGAACAGGCAAACTATAATGATCCAAATTGCTAATAGAAGTTTTCAAAATACAAGTTACAAAACAGAACCAACAAATATGCTTACCAGAGGAAAAACTATGCTGTGGCTAAAGTAATTCATAATAACAACAAGGAATTGCTTTACTTTTGTTTTCACTTTGTAAGAAAGATGCTCTGTTAGTGACATTTGAACTACTGTGTGGAATCTAGCCATGCTTTCTGAAAGGATCCTGTGTAACAGCAAAATCAGGCAACAGAACAGATCAGTTAGAGAAAATCCAAGTGACAAACCTGCATAAGTTTTGTGTCATGTCCTGTATAGACAACTATTCCATGGACCCACTGAGTGTTTCTCAGCTGAGCTCCTCGTAGAAGAATCTGATCAGATCCCAATGGAACAGTACTGGAAGGAAGGAGGTTTCTATTTTAGTATTAAAGAAATCTATGTCAATGAATAAATATAACCAGCAGTTGATAAAACCTATTAGCTTATTTCTCAAAACATAGAAGATTATAGAAAATTATATTCCTAGCATATTTGAATTAATTCTTTAAGTGTTGACAGAGAGAAAATGTGAAAGTTTAAAGCAAGTCCAACAAGATTGCAAAAATATTATTTATAACATTTTGTCTATGGACACAAGATACAGTACAACTTACTAAAAACTAACCTACTAAAACTAACAAATGGCAATTCTCCTTTGACTTAAGATTTCATAGTTTTTTCCCAAAGCAGTTTTCAAGTGAAATTTTCTGAACTTGCAACTTAATCCACTCTTCTGAAGCACATAAATAACCTTTATGAACATGATTAAACGATTAAAAGTCACAGCAATATTTTCTGCAGTCTTTAAACTGCAAAACAAAGTCAATTTACTTGTGTTACTTTTTAAAACCACACTCACTTAAGCAACAAAACCTTCTAAGATGTTGGAAACTTTTGACTCTCAAAATTGACTGCTTTTATACATATACTGTAGATCAGGTTTTTCTTAAAATATAAGAAATCATTACTTTTTTTCCTGGGACACACAATACCCTGTTTTTGCCTTTTGTATTAATACCAGCTAGCAGTTCAAACTTGTCAATAGTGTTCTAGTGTTTGGTATTCTTACCTAAAACTAGTATCTCCACAGTTGTTTGAAACCAACACATTATGAAGATCACAAATAAATTGCTTAATGACAGTGACAATATCTCTGATATATATGCACACTACAATAGAGTCTGAGGAAGCCAAGATATTTGATAACATTTTTGGTAGCACAAAGAATATTAAAATCCTTCTCAGCAAGTTTTAGGTAACAGTTTCTGGTTTGTCATGTCCCCTTCTCTCATAAACAGGCTTTTGAAGATTCAAAGACTGCAACTAAAGAGGAAATATGACATTCTTCCTCCCCTAAAATTAACAGTGCAATGTTGATTTGCAGAAATTAGAAATAAAGAAAAGATCTGGAAAAGCATTTGAGTCCATTTCTGTAGAAAACAAACAACACTCCAACTCTATTTTCTAGGAAACAAGCATGGAGCATACTGACTGTTTAAGGAATCATTCTGCCCTCTAAGTAAGCATGTTTCATCAACTAAAATGTTGAATGATACTGGCATGGAAAAGAATTTCCATATGCAGGCAGAACTTCATCAAAAGAAGGAACAGGAAAAGAAAACAGCAGTGTAAAGCATACAGATGTTTACTTGCTTTCTGAACCTGAACTGTACTGCTCTTATATTTGAGATCTGCTCATATAATTGCAAAATTAAGAGAATAAAGGTCCCTTCTAGTATGAAATGAACTGCTGGGATTTGCATCACACATGAAGCATTAAGTGGGACTCCTGCTGCCATCAAAGACTCCTTCTGAACTTTTATTTATCTATTTGCATTCCTGGATTAGAATTTTTCTAAGGCTTTTGGACTATCTATCAGCATCATAGGTAGGTAGACATTTCAGTTGGTGAAAAGACTGCATATTATTCCAAGAATAATTAGATGGTAACAGAAGACCAAAGGTATGTAACAAAAAGGAGTTTATTTGTAAAGCTCCCCCAAGATAAACTGGAAACCTTTTCAACTATGGACCTTCTCTAGAATGCCAAAAGACTTTCTTTGCCTTCCTACCAACACAAGTGTCTAGGAAGGCAGAAATCAAAATTTTTCACTCTTAAGTCTGGCACTCCTTGAAAAGCCAGGTGACTTCTAAGATTTCTTGCCACCTCCTGATCTTCCTCTTTGTTTTCCCTTTTTAAAAACTGTGAAGAACATGCAGAATATCCAGTCAAGTCTGTAGTATAATGTTTGTAGTTCTGTTTGTATATTTTGGTGTGGGGTTTGTTTTTGTTTTTGGTTTTTTTTTAAAGCATACTTCACTCTTTATCCTACATTTTCTTACAAATGTCTTCAGGAAAACACATACTTTAGTCTGGATAACCAATATCTGCCCTTGTTTTAAAATTTTCTCAACCTTTTTCTTTGAGCCATTGTTTAACCATAATTTCAGATTTACTCAGGCTAAAGAACTTTTCTCCTTTCTCTAGATAATTGTCTTCATTGCTTCAAACCAAGTGATGTACTTCTGTATACTCGTGAGTGTAGCAAAGAGCTACACCACTTTGGACATAAGAATTGACAAGATGAAAACCTGAGGATACCACAAAAACTTTTTATCCTCTTCTAGTTACACAGATACAGCCAAATAGCAAAGTAATTGTAGAGAAGTTCTACCTCCTTCAATACAGAGTATCAGAAAAAAAAAAAAGGAACCAAAAAAAGGAGAACTGGGTTTTTTAAGCTGCTTTCCCATGGGGGAAAAAAAGGACTGAGAAGGTCACTGAGATACAGCATTTATGACCCTCCATTGAGCTACCTAAAAGGAGAAGAAAGAAGAGGGAGATGCATTTTCAGTGTCTTCCCTTGCTTTTACAGAAATGCTAAGGAGGTAGCAGATAAAGTGGAAATCAGAACAGCTGGATCTACATGATCTTGTAGAGAGGTCTTAAGAGATCTGAAATACCAGTCAGATGAACCTACACTACCTTTAATATGAGCAGAAAGAGATCATCTCTGATTTTTATGGGATGTTGGAAATAAAACCAGGATCCAAAAAGAGTTACTTACCTGCAATTCTTTTTCACTGAAGGTAAGTATTATATTAGAGCCACACTTTTGGAACTGTGAAACTGCACCAGAAGTACATTCAAAATATTCCAAAACTGAATTTCTCAAATGACAAATTGCTTGACCAGCAGGTGGCAAGCTCCTACTCATTCCTGGGGCATAACAGCCATCAGCACATTCCATATTTCTTTTTTTTTAAAAAACAAAGATTAAAATTAAATAATTAAATAGAAAAAGATGGTTTTCTCTCTAGCTAGGGAGGAAAGATGAATGTGTGGATCTCTTATAACTATTACCTTCAGAGAAGAATTACAGGTAAATGTTTTTTCTCTTCTTAAGTACAGTGGAATTTTAATAGATCCACACTCTTGCGACTGAAAACTCCCGGAATGCATCTGTAAAAAAAAAAATCAGTACATAAAGAATGGAATAAAAGCAAAACTAAAACCAAGTATTTCATCATTAGTTCGTACTAGAAGTAACAGCCTAAAACCACAAACATGAATAGTAATTTTATATGGAGAAATAAATGCCTACCAAATCAAAATGAAATCCTGTAAATCTTTGGGAATGAAGGACTCCACAGTTCTGCATCTGGTAATACATTTTATACTCCTAATAAATCACATTCAGTTTGAACCCATAGAAAACTCCAACTGTCAATATTTAGTAAGCACTTAAGCATTTTAAGAATTTGTGAAGCAGTTTTACAAGCATGTATGGCATAACTGCGCTGAGACTGTCTAATTCTACAGAAAAAGCATACTTTCAGTAAGCTATTAAATGTCTTTCAGCTTGCAAACTGGAAGAATTTGAGGTATATAGTAATGGACTCAGTTCTACTTCAGAGAGACAGAAATGGAAAACAACAACATAAAACACAAGAAACTACCTCTAGTCAGCTCCTGTAATACAAATTTAGTAAGCAAGGAATAAGATGCTTGAGTTACTAGGTACATACTCCAGAACCAGTAGAATTTGATTAGCACTCCCTTCTTAATATAATTCTTTAGTATAATAGCTATTTCTTTATGAAAGTCTGCTAGTATAAAACCTCAAGTTGCAGGTGTCAGAAGTATGTTTTTACCTCTCAAGTTTTGTCATAGAGTGAAGTCTAATAAAGAATACACCAGAAAAGACTTTTACCTCTCTAGTCTTTACAGAATAAAGGCTTTACTATTCACTTTTTAACTTGAGTAGTTAAATATCATACAGCTATCTACTGTTAGATTGAATCTAATGAGATGATATTCCTCAGTTTTACATACCCATGCCCATCCAATCTGATGTTTCCAACAAAGTCATAGAGATGTCGGTTTGGGCTCTCACATTCAATTCTGCCTGAGAGTCTCATCAAGCTTTCTATGTCTTTTATGTCTGATGTTAGTGGCAAACCCTGTAAATAAAGTAAGTTTGTCATTACATTAAAAATCACTTTTCAATAAAAAAACGTAACTGTTATAAAACTGATAGTGCTAAACCAGAAAACTAGTAGCCCTATGGGAACAAACTGGGACTGCTACATTTCACTGTCACACTGCTGGATGCTACAGCCAGGGAAAAAACACCTTGGTATCTTGAATGGGTTATGACAGGGTCATAATCCATCATATAACCCAGCAAGTAGGTCCCTGCATAGAGACAGTGCACTCAGTCAAAAACTGCTATCCCCACCTGCCCCTCAAGGACAAAACTGGCACTATAAACTTCTTTCTGCAGTGCTTCTCCCTCATCAATCCTCTAAAAACAAAAGCAATACTCAACTACGACTCCTTCAACCTATTTTCCTAAAGAAAAACCCTAAAACAAAGTGCAAAGTATGGTTTAAGAATAACCATTCATTCCTTCTGCTTATTTAATTGAAAAAAACCCCTTTTGTTATGTCAATAGCCTGCAGCTTTGTATTCAAACAATTGAAATTTCACAGTCTTCTAAAATGTCCATTAAAGTCAAAAAGTGTGTTTTTATGAGTAATCATAGTTGAAAATAATATTAGCAATATTCTAAAAAAAAAAAAAAAAAAGGAAATTCCTACCTGTCGAATTTTTAAGTTTGTCTCACCATCTAAGTTAGATGTTTCGATGTAGCACATAGCTTGTGGTTCACTATTAAGAAAAAAAAATCCTTAATTTTAAGTTGTAATGTCAAAATCCATGAACTTTCCAAAATATTTTAATAGTTAACTTAAACAATCAGGTTTTTTTAAATCAGATCTTCCACAGCTTGAACAATTTACAGCCAAATCTGTCAAACCAACAGTACTTTACATTTTCAGAAAAGTTTTCCAAAACCTACCTACCTAAATGAAATATTGTTAAAAAATGCTGTACATAAAAAGTTTTCTACGTAAAAAAAAAGTTTAAGAGATGTAAATCTCTATGTAAAAGAGATTAAGATACAGGTGCAAATGCATTTGTATTGCCTACTGCTGTAGACAGCAGTAGTTTGGACATAAAAGTTTTCTTTTAAAGGGTTCTCCTATTAAAAATGTCTACATTATTTTAACCTAATGTTTTTAAAATATGTGTCTTCTTTATGCAATTTAAAAAGGTTTTTTTCTAAATGGGAAGTTTAAAATTTATGCAGAACATTACTAGTTTAGTGACCTAAATTACATTTTCAGAAGTTTGCCAAAACCCACCTAAATGAAACACTGTTCAAAATGCTGTATATAGTTGTTTTGCAGAACAGTGCTAGAATATAAATGCAGAACATTACTAGAATTATTTAATCTATTTGACATATCCTAATAAAAGGCTGATTGCATTTTATTTTTTCAATACAGTTTTTTTGATGTGTAACAGCAGTATTTTGTAAAATGCTTTCAGGTTTTAAACCACATTACAACCATTTTAGAAGTGTTAGCTAGGAAAATGGAGATACAAAAGGACAAAACTACTTTTCTGCAAGTAGAGAGTAAGCAACAGGAAGAAGTTTAAATCCTTTAAAGGACCAGAGGAGTCATGAAAAACCCTTACAACATAAAAAAATACTTACTCTCTATACCATTATGAAGCTTCTAATATTTTTCTTCTTTCTAGCATGAAATTTGAACAGCAATTGTTTTTAAA
>JAOEGS010002521.1:0-27721 GCA_025447755.1 Corythornis vintsioides | reverse complement strand
TACTCTCTATACCATTATGAAGCTTCTAATATTTTTCTTCTTTCTAGCATGAAATTTGAACAGCAATTGTTTTTAAAGTTTGGCTGCTGCTAAGTGATCTTATTTTAACATGCTTGCAGGAAAAGTTCTGTAGGTTATTCTAACATTTTTGTAAAGCAAAATTGTGATAAATCATTGTAAACTCCTTTAAGGCATTTTTTTTTCTAGGAAAACTTTCCTAAAAGTGTAAATAACTCCTGTTTATATCCTTTGAATAGAATCACCTGTATAAAACAGAACTACTAAACACACTAGACTTGTAATGAATAAAAACCAAACATTTCTGTGAAGCACTTTTAAACCAGGCTAGAGCAGCAAAGATGTTTCAAGTGAGACACATGCTTAATTGTAATTACTGTAGCAGTTAGCCATGAGCTCCAAAGTGAGTGAGTGTGTGAAGGCAGGCCCAGTGATCTGCCAGGGGAAAAGGGAGTGCAGTAGCAGTGCAGACAATGCATGAAGCTGCTGAGTCCAGGAAACATGCATTTTGTCACAACCCACAAGAACAGTGCTGCTTTTGCCACTGCATGCAGCAGAGACTGTGCAACATCCAAGTTTGTGCAGAGGGTCCTCTACCAGTCCTAAGATTAAACTATATTCTTTGCTGAAAACAGTGGGTTGGGATGTGTATTATTCATCTTCATTTACTCTAAGGAACTAAATGTCATTTATCCAGGGTTTATTCAATTGCAACTTGCCTGATTCAATTTTGTGGGGACAGTGTCAAAACAACAAAACAAATTTGCATTTCTTGGATTGTTATAGTGTATTTAATTAACTGTATTTTTAGCCCTTTCTAATTTTATAAGCCTCTGGGTTTTGCTGAAGAAAGGTGAACAGCAAAGCAAAGGTCATCAGCATGGCAGTGTTCTTCATATTTGGTATCTGAGGACCCACGTACACATATCCTATGCAACTAGTTTATTCTAACCTTGATGATAGACTGATGAGATCAGCTGGGAGATGCTCCCCATTGGTCACTTTCACTACTTCCCCTACTGCCACCTACATATCCCAGTTTGAAAATTATTAGAACAGAAAAATAAGTGACGGAGGAAATAAAAAAAAAAAAAAGAAAAGAAAAAGAAAGAAACAAAAAACCAACAAAAACCCAAAACAAACCAAACAAATGGACAAAGACAAAAAGACAGAGTTTGAAATTATTATACAAACCATACATGTTAATTAAAATGATGACTTTTTTTTCAAAATCTATTTTAATCAGGTCAGGAAGAAAAGAGCTAAAAAAAATTTTCATTTTTTCTCAAATGGAATGTTTTATTTTAAGGCACCAATTTCAAGCTGAGGAACATACATATTGCACAGAAAATTAAAAAGCTGTTAAGTTTATTTCTCAATAGACAAAGTTTCTACCCACTCCATACATTAATTAAAAGCCACAACAGAAGATTTTTAATCATCTTCTCTGAAAAGTCAGGTGACGAGGATGTTTCTATGCAGACACACTGAAAAGGGTTTTGTTTCAGCTTTGTAAATTTCAGTTAACACTGAACTAGCAAGAATCAAAAATAAATACCTTTCAGATGTTTGTATCTTTTCACTGAAAGAGATTACAGCTTTCTTAAAATAATTAATATTCTCTTATTTTCCAGAAACTGCTATTGCTGGTAAAAAGAATAATATATTATTAGTTTGAATTAAAACCAGGCCCACAGGTCTGTATTGCTATTGAAACCTAAAATGTAACTGGGTGTGAATAAAGACCATGAAAAGCAAAACTGATGAGACTGTCTTCCTGGAGAATGCATGGCCACGTGGAGATGACAAGTGGAGAGGAAGAGCCCATGCTGGTATGCAGGGAAAATCAGAGGTCATGTAGGAGCAACTGGTTCTCTCCTGGAAGGAGGGCTGCAACAGGACTCTAGTAATATAACTAAGAAGGAATCTGTAGCTGAAGAAATGCCCAAACTGGGCCCAGAAAAGCAATTAGGATTCAGAGTCCCCTCTGAAAACTGGATCCTAGAAGAAAACCTGACAGAAAAATTCAAAGTGAGCAATGGTCATCATTAGGAAAGTGTATTCTAACCAGGGTTCTAAAGTGAGGTTAAACACAGAGGTAACTGTCCTGACAAGTCCAGTAGCAGCTAAATATGATTTCAATTTATCAACATGTGATGTAGGATTCCTTCAGGCTTAGAAAAGAAGGATTTGCATGCAATTGGTATTTTCCTGTGTGCAAACTACAACTGGAGTACACTGAAACACAAGTGTACCCTAAATCCAAAAGGGCAAACCAGTGAAGACATCTAGACAAAGACTCACATTTAGGAGCTTTCAGGAAGATTCTAAAGGTGCTGAGAGAGGATGTTATCAGTTTTGCTCTCAAAACACCAGAGTTAGCATGACAGAAGCTATTATGGAGCCAACCAAACCAGTATTCTCTGCTGCATGGTGCTTATGAAGATCTTGGTGGAAAAGCACCAGTAAAATTTGTAAATGCTTCTCATTGTGCAGAAGTAAAATGTTGATAGAGGGTACTCAATACAAAACCATCTGAGGTTACAGCAACCATTAGCACTGAAGACAGACTGTGGGGAAAATTTACAGTATAATCTAGTAACTATATTGATAATAATTTAATAGAAGTGTTTTATAAACAGCTACACTTAATTTTGAAATATAACACAAGATGGAATAAACAATGTTCAGTCTGCACCACAGTCTGTCAAAGAAATGTGTAAGACCCTAATTTTATTAATTGTATGTATGAGTGGATTCATTAACTTCAGTGGGATCATAGATGTTTTATACCTAATCCATAATCTTACTCATTACAAGAATGCTTCCACTTGTGCCAGAAAAAAAAAGATGGAAATTTCACTGTAAACATACAGTAATAAAGCAAAATACAATTGATCATATTTAAATAATCTTCATTAACAACAATAAAAAGAATATGCTGTCTGTTGACCTGATCAAATAGATGTTGAAAAATGTGCATCTTCCACATACTATGTGGATTTCTTAAATTAAACTGTCCAAGGAAATGATGATAAACAACCTCTGATTGTCAATGTAAAAAGAGCATTACATGCTGAAAATTAAGTATTGCTTTCAATGCTGAAATTGTTCATTTTATATATATATATAGACATAAAAAGGAATAAAATGAATGTTCAGCTCAAAGACAGTGCTAATTTGATGGTTCCCATCTCGTGTTCACATTTTTTTTCCCTGATTCAGCTACCAAACTGGTGACCACATCCATTAAAATTTTTTTTGTTCCCTGCAATACATACGTTTTCATTTGTTATAATATGAAATTTGTTAGGTACATATCAAAAAGCCAACTTGCTTAAATATGGCAATTAAGGTCCAATTTTCAGACAGAGAAGCAGCTTTTTTTTGGTATTATATGCAACAACAAAATAATACTAAGTTTTCCTTAGGAGTTAGTTGAATGACAATGGAATTTTAAAACTGTAGTTGTCACAATTTAAATAAATGCTACCTGAAATGATAAAAGCCCAAATGAACAAAAGACTACACTTCAGAGGAGCAGGATTTTTGTTTATTCCTTATTTCCTTGGAGAAATCACAATTAAATAATGAAATAAATAAATGCAGGGTAGAGAAACCAGCCTCTACACTATAAGCATCAGTGGGCATCTCTACCTTGATGAGAGAAGTACAGTGTCAGCAGGTATAAACTCTTTGCCTTTTATTATAACTATATCTCCAACATCTACCTGAAAGAAAACTGGGAATTGGTTAATGGTCTCCAACAAAATATGTTATCCCCTTGTTTTATGCACAGTAAATATTTACCTGCTGAATTTACTAGAATGACTGTTAGAAACTCAACACACTTAGAGAAGTCTAAAGGTATTAAATACTCAAAGGTCTTTTTTTCAGAAGTCTATTATTTAATAGGCCTAATTTTGACCTCCTCTATGCAGTTCTTTACTTTTGTTAGTTACTGTAAAATATTATACTGGAAGACTGAATTTGAGTTCAAGAATAAATTAATTTTCCCTAAGATCACAGTCTGTTGCATCATGCTGTATACTTTTTATCCCTGTTTCTTGAAAGATGTAAAAACCCATTTCATCTGAACCCTGCCTCCAAAGTACTGTGAGTCAAATTTAGCTCTAGCTTTCAGTTATGGAAAATAATAAAACTAAGGGACTAAACCCCACAACACTTAGTCCTTGCAAGTTACCCTTAACATGCCCCTTCCTATCTACTGTGTAACAGTCTTTACAGTTCACATGGTTTAACAAAAGTTCAGCTAATACAGAAAGTAACTAGTTACCAGAAATAAGATGAAATAAATGATTAATGCTACCTTGGTATGTCAAATAATACCAAGGAACTGTATAATTTTGCCATATGATAATCTTGAATCAGTCATATTATTTGTCATTTTTCACAGAACTTAAAGCCCACCATTTAACAGTCTCTTTGCCTGACACATGCCTTCAAAACTGACCTAACTGAAAGTACTTTTTAACACCTAGGTATTAACAAATAAAAATTAAATACAAAAGATTTTATATTTCCCATCATAACAGTCAATTGTAATCAATGACAATTAATTGAGAAATCAAGCAACTATTAGATTTGTGTTATGCTTTAGAAGTTAGGAACACAAACACATACCTTTTCCCAGTGGACAATCTCCCATGCACCATTTCTTAGTACTGGAAAAAAAAAAAAAAAAAGAAAAAAAAGAAGAAAAATTTTCCAGCTGTACAATCTAACTGCTGTATACAGGCACGTGTTAGAATCCTGATGAATGTTCACAGAGACAGCTTATTCACAGAATATTTCACAGCAAGCTTTATTTCTATAAAATCAGAGCAAGAATTTCAAATATCCAGTATGTATTCCATGTAACAGTTTTTGTACCATAGACATTACAAAAATCAATCAGAACATTTTCCAGGGTTTGCAAACCAATTAAATCTGAGAGTTCATGAGATAATGTGGTGCTTTCAAAAATAAATTAGTAACAGGAATAAAAAGTTCCCAAGTTAAAAAGTTTGACAAGCAATAGTTGTGCCACCTACCACTTACTTCCAACCCTTGTGTCAACAGGACCATGGTATCAACCAGGTGAGAAAAGGGGTAAGGATTAAAAATACACCTTGCACCAGTGTTTCACAAATAGCTACAGCAGAATAGCTGAGGGTGGAGTTCTGCAGATCTGAAATGTCAGTAAGCTGCCAGAGATAGCCAGGAGCTGCTGAAGAAGTGCTGGCTGCAGAAGCATCTGCACTGCTGAAATACATCCTGAGGCTGTTTCACATGCAGCCAAGCTGACCTCATGTAGCACTGCCACTGCCAAGGGAAGCTCCTGTTCTGCCCTCATCCCATGCAAAGGATGTCCTCACTGCTCACTGCATGCTTCCTCTGGTGGTTCTTGGAGCCTTTGATGAGACAGTTTAATCCACTACATGGAAGGAAAGTGTCAGCTTTTCTTTTTGGATTTGTTTCCTGCTAGTTTAGCTATTAAAACCAGCTCACAAATGGATGAGTCAGATTCAGGAAAACATGCTAAGACACCTGAAATCTCAAGAGGACTCCAACCCTAGCTTGATCCAGGAAGCACAATTAACATACACTGACATTCAAATAAATCCCTTTTCTTACAAGAACAACAAAAAAAAGAGATGTTGTTGCTATGCACTTTTTATGTAACTGTTAGAGAACTTGTGCCATGAAGCCTGCAGCCTGGCTTTCACATTTGGATCTTGCATTCTTCAGCTGTCTCTTAACAAGTAACTTTCAAAACCATGCTCCATCTGCTAGATGAAAGACTAGAAATTCTCATTTCATCATGACAGTGTCTCACTGCATCCTGCTGCATATCTATGCAGCCTGAGGTAATTAAAACCACCCTTAAAAAGTTAGGGCAACAAAGACCCTTAAACTTGGAACTTCCTACTTGACATTTAAAACTTATTATCTAACCCCCATCTTCTGAGCTAAAATAACCTTCTGATTTAATGATACTTGTTAACAACTTAAAAAAACAAAACAAAAGACATTCCAAAATTCTGGTTTGGGCACACTTCCTAAACCCCTCATTATCTCTAATCAAAAACTTTAAATTAATTTTGCAGTAAAAACAAACAAGCAAAAAAAAAAAAATAGAAGCAAAAAACATCATCCTCTTTATCCATATAGTGTTGAAGAGGCATGGAATGTTCAATTTCATAGCTCTTCCTTCCAATTCTACAGCTCTCCAAAACTGAATTATTCAAGATTTTCTGGTTGAATAAAATTATGATTTGTGTACTTTGAAATGCACAGACTCTTCATTATAGCCTAGACCAACTAAATATAGTGGTGATTATGATCCTTTACCAACTACAGCATCACCTCACAAAGAAACAGACACTTAGGAAACCCATAAATTTAACCTAGAACATACTCCATTTTGTGGGGCTAAACTGCAAAGTATTTCAACTGTTTAGATTCCAAATTTTGAAGCAATTTGCATAAACAATTTCCCACTCAATTACCTGTAGCAGTTCAAATTACATTACTAGCATTTGCAAAAATAATAATAATAAAAAAATTAATTCCACCAAACCACAATTAATAGGATTAAAAACATTTCTTACCTTGAGTTTGTTTCTTGTTCACAGCATTATCAGCTTTATGCCTTTTCTAAATTAAAATGCACAATGGTTAAAGACTTCTGTTGACATGATACAGTTTTCACACTTAAGATAAAAAACCACAAGTATTAACTCCCTCCCACTCATCCATTCAATAAATAGATTTAAGTACAGATGTGAAGTCAAGCAATGACTGTGTCACTTCACTGCAGGCTTCAGCAGCAGTAAAAACCAAAAGGCAGACAGACAAAAATCCACCCTACCCACCCTTCAACAGGCCATGATGTATCTCAAGTTTTAGTACAGCTGATGGAAATCTTTCATTTTCAAGGTAAAAATCTGACCACCAACATTTTCAAGGTAAAAATCAAACTCTGCTGCAAAAACCTTAGGAGACTAATAGTTTAAACACAGTATTTCAGAGTAATGACAGTTCTTCCTGAGCAGAAACATGATTTGGAAAATTAATTTACATAGAATTAATGGGATTAGGTAAGCTTTATGAATACAGCTACAGAATTTGTGCCTTTGAATTACAAATACAATCAGAAGCAATCCTATAAATTGAAAAAAAAAAGCTGCTATGACTGAGTTAGCCACTCTTAGAAGGCCACCTTATCACTTTGCAAAGCCTAAGTTTAGATATTGTGTTTTACTAGATGTTTTACAGATAACCAACAGATTCTCTTTTCAAAAAGATGTAAATTTCACAGATAAATAATCTTTTATGGGAAGGCAAAACAATTTGCCCAAAGCAGGTGTTTATTTGGCCACAGGGAGAGTCTCCTACAGCTTGAAAAAGAACAGTTTAATGACAGGTGCTTTCTGTGCTACACCAGGTAAAATCATTGGAAACAGCTGATAATCTAGAATTGCATGTCACAAATTTTGCCAACACATATAGAAAATACATGCTGTTCATTAATAATGTCTTCTAATAACATCTTCTGCCTCTTGAGATTTCACTCCAGAGAAGGAAGCATTTAATTCTTGAACTGCAAGTATTATTTTGATAACTGTATTTATTGATATTGATATCTAAGGTTCTGATACACAGAACAATTAATCTTGCTTTAATATTAGATAACCATCAATGGAGATCTTAGTTTCTTTACACAGTGAGATTATCTAAGACATAATGAAAACAACAGGCTAAGGAAAAACACACTGAATGTTTTTCACTATGCATCAAGTAGCCAGCTTTCACTGGAAAAAGCCCAAACATAGCAACTGTCACTCTGCCAAAAAGCCCAAACATAGTAGCTGTCAGCCTGCCAAATATTTCTGCACAACACAGGCAACATGAAATTTCATACCTGTCTGACTACAAATGGAAATACAAAAAGTGAATTGTTTTGTTTGGACTAGAGTCTGTAAAAGTGAGGAATTCATGAAGGCACTGCCAGCTGTGTATATATCTCTCTTTACACACACACACACACACACACACACACACAGAGATATATATAAATATACACAGCCTTTAAATTAGCAGCTTAATTCTCCCCATCAGCTCCATCAGTTTCAACTAAATACAGCAGGACTTAACTACATGCTGAGGCAATGTAACCTTAAAGTAATATAGTATTTGTTTTACCCTTAGTTACCTATCTTGTATTTGGAAATTATAACCTTATTGGTTTTGCTTATATATGCAAAAACCTTTAAACCTGCTCCCTGTCTTCCCCCCATATCAAACTAAGTGCAAATGGTAGAACCATATGACATAGGAGTGGATAATTTTAAAAAGGACACTTTGTACAGTAGCAATAGCCTCAGTTTTATATTTGCCTAGACACTGACAGATGGTGTGAGTCTGTAAGAATTTACAGCAGAATGGTTAAAAATAGATGAAAGAACATGAATTAATTTTGTTTATGTAAAGAGAAGGCAACAAAGACACTTCAGGAGAAGCAGACTATTGAGCAGCAAATATCAGAAATGCAAAATAGAACATTTAACAGAAAAATAATTGTCTCTTCCAAAAACACTCCACTCTGTGGACCAGGAGCTTCACACAAACCAGACATGACTTGCCTATTGTTCATTCCCAGAGGTACCCAAGAAGACTGAGCTGACTGCATCACCCAGAAAGGCAGCATGGAGGACAAGTGAAGATGCAGGAGACTGTGCAGCCTCCTAGATCCTCTTTGAGTTTCCAAGGGCTTATGTATGGTTTTAAAGGCACCCCAAATAAAGATGTAAAACTAAAAAGGACCTTGGGAAGACTTTTTTTAATCCTACCTTCTTCATGGACTGGACTAAAAGCAATAATTCTGACACTTTTTCTACAAAATGTTAGTCTAATATCTCGTTCACATATTGAATTTAAATCCAGTTTATAAGTATAATTAGTGAGAGTAAAGGATTCTGCTCCTGCAGGAAGGAAAAAAAAAAATCCTAACCAAATAAATATTTAAAGGCTATTTGGTTTTAAAATTGATTCCACTGGAGATTAATTCAGTAGCTTCCAATCTTCTTTTAGTAGAGCCCTTGTTTGAGAAAATTGGTAGCATTCTGGATTTGATTTAGTCCTGCAGTTGAGTTTGCACTTTAAAAATATGGCTGAATTTTATTAATGAGAAGTGTCTGACTATCTATATAATAAACACAACAGTCACTGTTTTACCATGTTAATGTTACTTGTATATATAGTAAACACAATTTGAAATCAAGGATTTCATCTTTCTTTCTGAAAGTAGCTTTCAAAAACATCCAGAGGGCAAGAATGGTTCAAGACAGAATTAATCAGCAATATATTTTAATACAATCTTTGAAAAAAATCTGAAAGCTATTTACAAAATATTGCTATTAAATACTTACAATATCCTCTATTATCTCCTTCACTGCAGCTACAGCTAAAATAAATAAGAGAGGGACCAATGTTGTGTAACGGCCTGTTGGTGATACATCTGGTATTTGCTGTTAAAAGAAAAAGAGAAAAAAAAAATCTTTACATTACTGGTTAAAACTTTTTTAATACAAGAAGTATTTTCTGTGCAAATAGAGACTGGATTAACTTTTTGGACATGGTGCTGATTATTTCCAAAAGAGGTTTACTGTCTTCAAAAGAAACGGATACAATAAAAAAAAAAAAAAAATATTTTGAAAATAAATGTATTTTATTTTGAATAGGACTGTATTCAGAGGAGTTATTTTCAGAGGTTTTAGTGTCTCAAGAAAACCTTCCTTTTCAGTATTTCAGATTAAAAGACATTTATAAATTTTTTTTTTCAGTTTAGATTTTTTTTTAGAGCAGACAACTCCAAGACATTTTTGTTTTATTACAGTTTTAGTCTCTAAGATGTATTTTCTAGCATCCTAATTATTAACTGGTAAATTTCAAATTACTGCTCTCTGCCTGACTATTGCAAGAATCCCATTTTTGCTAAGAAGTCATGGGTACAGATGATGTAAGTGGATGTGTGTGTAAAGTAAATGCTGAGAAAATGCAGCTAGTTGTGTGATATACATGGATAATATCATTATATTGAAGTTGTTAATGGCCACACTGATAGGTGAGAGGATTGCTGCCTTACTAGACTTATAAAAGGCAATACAACTCATATAAAGACATTTGTAAGAAAGGAGTACATTAAGAAGTGGTGCCTCAATGTGGTTAGGAGACATCCTCAATTTACCAGAAGACAGTCTGTACAAGAGCCAATGTTATTCTGAATTAGATACATTTCCCTTTACTACCAACACATTGTGCATCTGAAAGAAATGGGGATGTTTTATGTACATATGCTATGTTTCTTGGAATAAAACCAACACAGATCTAGTTTCCAGGTTACTCCAGGCCACATTTTTCAAGCAATTGTGTGGAAACCAGGCAGAAAGTTACTGTGGAGCAAGTGCCTACATGCTGGCTATAAGGGAAATGGATTTATCACATTCCCAGCTATTCCTATCCCTTCATTCCTCCCCACACATGCTCAAACTCCCACATCCCTATTACTAACCTTCAGGCAAAATAGGACAGCAAAAAGAGCACCAGCTGGTTCCTTTACCCCATATTTCTTCCTTAGGAGATGGTGGACTTTTCAGTCCTGGCATTCCAATTCCTCACATTCCAACTTCCTCCAACCCAAACATCTACCTGCCCAGCTCACCCAGTCACACCAAACCTCAACCAGCTTCTGAAACCTCACAGTCTGTTGTCACTAGCTTGATTTGCACGGTGGCACCACAAAAAATGCTGCTGGACCACTGGATTGGCCTGAGATCCCAGATGAGGCAAAGGATTGCTTATTTACAAGGTGGATTGTTTGCAGGCAGACAACCTAATGAAGTTCTGAATTTCATAGTTAGTTAACTGAATTTCAGAGTAACTAAGACTTTTTTACCCCTACAAATCAGTGTAAGCTACCTGGGCAGATATATCCTAATAAACTGCTCCAAGCACTTGTAATGGAAGCAAAGAAAGATAAGTACATTTTATTATTAATCAAATTATAACTATCATTAAGAATATTTTTCATTCATCATCAGCTACTGAATTCACAGAATATTATACAAACCCCAAACATCTGCTCTATTTGACTAGATTTCAACTACCACAAAATTAAAATATTCTGATACATTTGCAAGATTTGTTTCAGTAAACCTGGGACAGGGATGACCTTTTACAAACACACTGAATGAAGCTGTAAAGGTGACACAGAAAAGACCATGTGCTTTCTTCCTAACCATATGAGAAATAGCTTCTGTAGTGCTGGACTTGCCTGTTTTTCTTCCTCTAGGCTCAGCTTCAATCTGAAGCAGCTACACTCCAAGAATAAATCATCACTTCTCAGCTGCAATTCCTACCCCTTAAAACAGACTACAGGATTAAAGTTCAGCTTTTGAGGCAGGAAGACTCATTCTGAGAAATGTCAGCCACAAGTCACATTTTTCTGTGTATGCAAATATGCATTTTCCTGTCACAACAGTCTTTTGTGTCTACCTTACAGTACTTCAGAGATACTTAACCTATCTTACAGCAAAGTCTGTGCATGTATTGTGTATGCCCAAGGAGTGAAAAAACAAACCAAAGCAAACAAAGAAAAAGCAATCCAACAAAACAAATAAAAAACACAACCAAAAAAAAACCCCACCCAAAAATAAACCCAAACTAAACACAAAAAGAACCCCCTCAAAAAAACCAAAGTGTTTATTAAAAGTATATTTACACAATTCAGCTATTCTGTGAGGATAAGAAGCTTAGAAAGAACAAAACAACTTCAGTATCTCTACAAAACACTATCTGTAGTATATATGATCTCTCAAGTTTCAAACACTACTGTTGATCTTACCTGAAGTAATGCAATAAAAAGAAAAAATGCATTAGCAGCTCTTCTGAACTGAGAATAAAGGAATCTTGGCAGGAATGTGATTATGTTGTACTTTGCAGTGCTGAGAGAAAGAGACAAAAAACACATGCTATTATTATTATTACAGTATGAAAAGTTCTTCAAATGTGTTGCTTCCCTCTCAGTTACACAGGCTTTAAAATAAAATGGAACCTTTTATGCTTTGTGTGCTAGCAAACAGAATTGGTTTGGCTAAACTGAAACACTTGTTCCAGAGACAGTCCTGCAGGCATCCATGAACTGGCTAGCTTATAATATTACTTATAATTAAATTTAAATTAACAAAAAAATCCACACCATATATCATCAGAGTTCCAAAGCCCTATCTTGAAATTCAAAATTAATATTATCAAATTCTATTAAAAGATAAAAAGTCCTATACCTTTCACTGTTTGGAAAGTTCCACTAAAAAAAAAATAGCTAAAATTCAAAACTAATTTCATAGCAGCCACAGTGTCTTTGTAGCTGGTTGACTAAAAAGGGAATTTCCAAAGCACAAAGAGTGCCATGCTCAAGAAAAGAACATCTACATCAGCACCCAGCCACCAGAAATGTGTTCAGAAACAAAAAAATGAACTCAACTTCAGCTGAACTGAAAACTGAAATCCACACTCTAGGGACATGCTGATGGGTGTAGTTGTAAAAAAACCAAACCATGCAATGTTTTAAAATTCAGTATGTATTAATAAAAAAAACCTAGTTAATACCTGACATGATTATTGCAGAATTTGGTTAGCTGGGGCTGATTGATGAAGATAGTTCTCAGTTCCTCTTGATCAGCTAGGGAGGTTTTCTCTGAAACATCATCTGTCTTCTCATAGCCTAAAAAATACAGCATGATTTGCCATAGAAATAAATTTACATAGACAAGTTTCAAGGCACTTCATGACAAAAAGTGACATCTATCATCAATATGAACCCAGTGCATTTGCATTTCTCACAGTAACAAGTAATGTTCACTTAAAAACAATCAAGTTTCAGCCTTTTAAATAATTTCAGTTCAAGGAAAAAAAGGAATAGAGCATACTCAATATGCTTTGTATATATATATAATAAAGAGTAAAACCTAAAATCTTATGACTTCATGAGAACACTTAATTTATGCAACTTTATGGCAATATGAATTATTATGAATTACCTACACTTCTAATTATGAATTACCTACACTTCTCCTTTAAAAGAAAAAAAAAAACCAAACACCACAAATGTAGTTATTCCTGCAGTACAGGTTATTAAACTGATGGTCACCCAACTCACTTCTTGTTTGTTTACCACACTAAGCTATGAGAAAAGCATTATTCTTCAAATTAAAAGTAACATCACTTCTTCCAGCCTAAAGGCCACAACAGTTTAAAGTCACAATAAATGTTGATGTACCTCTCAGTAATAATAATAAAGATAAATTATCACATTTCACCCAGGATCTGTGATGCTGTACTAGGAGGGCTTATTATTCAAAAAGAAAATTACTATTCAGAAACAAAAATATTCCAAGACTCCTCTTACTCTGTTGTGGCTTGCATCGTTGGTGATATTTAACCAGAGTTGAGTTGATATTTAACCACAGCTCAATTATCAATCAGATTCTATGACATACATTCTTCCATGCCCCCACTGACAGAAAAACACCTGACTTGAAAAAAAGTTCCAAGTCAGCACTTAAAAAAGAATAATAGGAAATGCCAACACATCATACTACTCTGACAGTTTATTATTCAGAAATGGCAAGTTTCAAAACTCATTTCCTCTTAATACTCAGAATCACACTTTCTGATAATATAATCTGATTTTTTTTTCATGTCACTACAGGGCCAAAACCAATTAAAATGTGCTTCAATATCAAAGGAATGCAACTGCTGCCCTTATCAAAAAGGTCATTTGCAAAGCAGTTACATAAACTAGAATGACTGCATAATATTTAGTTCTGCACACTGAAAGTTATTTGCTGGCAAAACACAGAATCTGGAAGACTTTGATACATAAGCAGAAACCACCACAAATTTCATTCAGAGTAACACAATAACTGAGGTTTTTGTTCAGAATTTTCTTTAATGTGTTGAAAACTAAAGAATGGAAGTAAATCATATGCAAGAGTGGGAAAAGGCAAGAAGAAATTGGAAACAGAATTGCCATGAATTCTGAGAATATGGAGACTAGGTAGTTACTTCCCAGTGTATTTTGCATAGAATATGTGTTTTCAGGTTTTTCAGCAAAAATAACATATTCAGCAAGAAGAAAGCCCACATAAATAAATTAATTGAAGGAAAAAACAAACAGGGCCTCCCAAACAACTAACTTGAGATCCACTGAAGACTGTATTTTGCTTCCAAGAACAAATGTGGAGGAAGCAACTGCTTCTGCAGGGACTTCTCCAAACCCAGTTTGGATAATAAAGTTTATAAATTAGCAAAACAACATATTGAAAAGAGTAAACATTGTCAAAATATCATCTTACATATATCCAAGTTTTCTTTTAGATAGGATAGCTTAATTTTGGCTTTCATTCCTTGAAAAAAAATCTCATTCTCATCACAAGAAATAGACAAAGAACAGCTAGACTGTAATGTGGGAGGGAAAGAAAACCCTCACTCAAATCATCTTAATGTCCCTTAATCATTAAGAATTCTAAATCACTAAGAATTTCATTTTTTTATTCTCAAAGCACAACATTTGAAAGCTTTGAAAGTTGGTGCTGTAGCCCAGAACCTCTTCTACAAGTGAATATTCTGACAACTTGTATTCCCAAAGAATGCAGCATAGTTTGAAGAGTCTAATGGTGTTGTAGATGTCCTCTGCACAGTTGTTGTAATGTCACAACAGGCACTGGGAACCTGATCCATCTTTCTGTGGAGTCAAACTATACAGAAGGGAGCTGGAATGACCTGCTTGAACCAGCTGGTACTGCTGAGATGGCCAAGACTGTGCAAGAATTAGACTGAGCTTTTCACCTGCTGGGATCTCAACGAAGGCTGCAAAATAAAAATACACTTGGCAGGGAAATAAAACAACCAGAAACAAACAGAACCAAACCAAACAGAATGAAATAAAACCCCAAACAAAACACAAACCAAGAAAAACAAGCAAAAAAAAAAAAAAAAGGCAAGAAAAAACATCAACAAAAAAAAGCAAGAAAAAACATCAACACCACACAACCAACCAACCAAAACAACCAAAAATAAAACAACCAAACACAAGAGACAAGTGACTACAATGAGCACATCTGGTAAAATGCTCTCTAGTCCTATCATCCATGAGTAGAAACACCTAAGGATGTTTTAGGCATTCCAAAAACAGAGGGTCTGCTGCTGAAGACAATATAATGACTACCACAGAATTTCCAAACACCTCCCTCTTCATCTTACCTTGCACATGTTCAATTTTAACTAGGTTTTTTCAGACATTTACCTCCACTAACATAAAGAACTAGTTGTTACCTACTGTTTGTAGTTAACACTACAGCACCTCATATTTCTATCCTTTCTTGATCACCTAATGTAGTTCACTGAACTCCACCAACACAAGGAGGAAAAGCATTAATGCTTCAATCTTCAGAGAACCCTAATAAGAACTGCCAACCACAATTCCACTCTCCCAGAGCCTCTCAAAAGAAATAAAAGGCTTAGAGTGGTTCCATTTCATATTATTTAATAGATGTAGATATTAGCTGTGCAGCTATATATAGAGAAAAGAAGCACTGTAAATCACTGTATTTAATAAAGCTATATGGAGGCTACACTACTCAGATTCCCCATGTGATTTGCAACTGCAGAATGCTTGCAAACAATGCTGTTCCCACAGCTCCAAATGTCTGAAGCTGAGGTAGAATTCTGAATTAAGGTTACTGGTGGTGAAAACACATGCAATCATTTCCTACATTTGTTTAGGAGGGCCAGTTCTTCCATGCCTTGAGTGAAACCCTTGTGACACACAACTTTAGAACCATAGCATCTCCTAGGTTTATGGGAAACTGAAGGTGTCTGAAACAGGGATAACAGACACACCAAATGTGTTCAGAAGAGATAAGCACACCTGGTTATCTTCCATCAGCCATGAAGAGCACAAGAACCTGCAGAGGTTTGGAAGAATGCCACAAAAATATTATTTTTAACCAAAAAGCAGGTAACGTGTTGTCTTACAGATGTTGTAACACCTACTATTTTTATTTTGTAATAATTTACAGCCTGTAGCAGCCATGCTTTTGTGCAGCTGTCCACCACTTCTTGGGAATGGTACACGTGCATCATTCTGACAGTTCTGACTTTGTTTACTTCATCTGAGCACAACTGATACTCTCTAATAGTGCTGCTTTGGCTCTGGCACTTTGTGTCAGTGAGAGCTTAGTTCTGAGGTGATGTCAAGACAGTCCAGCCTGATAAAGTAGCTCATGAACCACAGAAAAGGTGAAGCAGAAATTAGTTGCTGCAGTGACAGGTTTTAATCCCAATGTGAAAATACAAAAAATATCTAGAATAAGGAAATTAATTTGTCTATCAGATCCCCATGGCTACTCTAAGGAGTTGTCCCTGCCATAACAGCATGGAAGCTGTGGTGATTACAGTATTACCAGTGACTTGCCTAGAACACAGAAGGACCCTGGCATTAAAAACTCTGCACTGTAGGTAGGACTTTGGTGGAAGTCTCAGCAGGCAGGCTTATCTTCACTAGGCAGAGGGCTTATCTAAGAGACTCCTGTGATGGCTAGAGCTTGTGTTTTACTCTTCCATTATGTCACTGGCAAATGCTAGGGGTGAAATCGACATTGCAGAACTCTGGAGTCCTCCTAAAAAAAAACCAGTAACATTTACATACAAAGAAGTGTTTAGAAACACCAGCCACAGAGTCCAAACATGTGGATACCTCGACTTGGAAGCCATTTACCTCAACAACTGAAAAAGACACTCACTGAATTTGTTTCATTGTGAATGAACTATGAATAAATAGAACTGAATATAAATAAAATTAACTAGAAAGTGTCACATGAAGCCAAGATTAAGGAAACAGAAATAGTTTTTAAATGATCTTTAAGTAATCCCATCTGTAATACAGTATGAGCTAATAAATCCACTATGACAAAAACCTATCACACAATTTCCCAAAAGTGACATTACTTAGAAATTTCATACCTATTTTCAGCCCTAAATAAAGTATTTTTGATCCCTGTATTCAACTGTTTTACAGTTATCCAACCCTGAACCACATTCAAATAAGCTACTTTATTTTTTTCCCCCCCTCTTTTTACTGCATCTGCACATCCTAGCTAGACATTTATCTCTAGGGAACACAACATTTGTTCATTTAATAACCATTAGGATTCCTGTAATTAGATCATTTTAAAGAGAGCATTAATTTTCCTATTTTATTTGTGCTAAGCTTGCAGTGAAAACCGACTGGCTGGAAAAAGAGTAACTAGAAAAAAAACAAACTGAAATGAAGCACTGAAAATGTGGACATTTAACTAGTCCCATTATATGCATCTAGTAATTACTATGGGTATAGCAGCTGCTCTGGCCATAAACACATTTCAGAAGTGTCCCTGGAAGGATCTACCTTCTTCCCTTCTTCTTAGAAAGATGTGTTCTGCTTGTTGGCCAGCTAGCATTTCCTAGGTAGAGGCAGAGCCAGACCTCCTACGAACCTACTGTTGGAAGAGGAAGGCACGCAGCATGGGAGAAACAGAAAAGAACATCAAGGGAACAGCCTACTTGCAATTTACCTTTCTGCTCTTCCTAGCACCACCAAAAAAAAAAGAAAAAGAAATATATATATATATATAAATATGGATAGATAGATAAATCTTTGTGTGGAAGAAGGAAGAAAAATACAAGAAAAAAGTTACTACCTCCCTGTATAACCCCCAAAAGCCCCCCCCTCAAAAAAACCCCACCCTAATAAAAGAAAATAAACAAATTTCAACTTCATGTGATGGTTTCAGTGCAGAAACTTTCAGACAAAGGGATAAAACCTGCATCCCTGCTAGGGAACTAGGCATCATTACAATGGCACTGCTATGATAACCTACAGCCACTGTGATCCTACACTCTGCCTTTGGTACCCGGCATTTCCAATTCATTTTTGCGTGCAACAAAGACTAGACTGAGATCATTTCAATGCAGGGAATCAATAAATCAATCAGGAATCCATCCATCAATGCTTGGAAATTTCAAGGCAGTTCTTGAGCCATTGCTACTTGAAGGCTAAGCGATCCTAACCCTCCGCTGGGCACAAAGCAGCACGGTCTGAAGATCTCGGGCAACTCCAGCAGCGTTTGTTCCTGATGAGCAGTGTATATATACACACACACCACACAAGGATGTGCCGAGGCATCCCGACCTTATTCCCAGGACTTCATCCCACGCCACGACCCGCTCGGGGCCAGCGGACGGGCCGCGCAGCCTGACGGGCACCCCCGGGAAAAGGAACCAGCAGCTCGGGCCGCACCGCTGAGAAGCACAGCCCTCCGGGGACCCCCCGGCAGACAATGGACAGGCATCAGGAACGCCACTGACACCTCAACGCTCGCTCCCCAGCGCGGGGCTCGCTGCCCGGCTGCCGCCGCAGCCCCCGCCAGAGGCGCACGGCGCTACCGGAGGCCGCGGTGAGGGGCGGCGTGTCGGGAAGCGCTGCAGCAGCCGCCGCGACTCCGGGTGTCGACGCTTCGTCCACCCATATGCCCGCACCTCCTCACTCCCCGACCCCCGCACCTCCTCACCCCACAGCCTCTCCGCTGCCCCGAGCCGGAGGGTGGGGGAAGCGCTGGCCGAGCTCCCCCCCCCCCCCCGTCCTTCCTTGCGGGCGGGGAGAGGCGGGCAGCGGGCGGCACTTACCCTCTGCGCGGGAGCGGAGCTCGGACACCGTTTTCTGCACCGCCGGCATCGCTGCCGGGAGGGTGATGGGGACGCGGACGCCTCCGCCCGGGAGCTCCGCACCTGCCGCCCGGGCGCCCTGCACCTGCCGCCCGGGAGGGTGGGGAGAGCCGGCGGCGGTGACGGGCTCGGCGGCAGCTCCCCCGGCAGCGGCGGCGAGAGGCTCCCGCCCCGGCTGCTCCTCCCCCTGCTCGCACCGCCGCTCCTAACTGACAGCCCCGGCGCCAGCGCTCCGCGCTCGCCTGCCCCCCTCGGAACCTACCAACTCCTCCCACCCTCCCTCCCGTGCCGAGCAGCGTCCTGCCGCCATCTCCTGCCGCCCCGGGCTCAGGCATTACGGGGCCGCTGCTTTTAACCCAGAAGCTGCAGTAGGAGCGGTTCACGTCCCGCTTCGGGAAGGAGCGAAGTGTTTCTGATGCGCACCCCCCCCCACCTCATGATGCGAGGGCAATGGACGCGTCCAGCCCTGGGCTCTAGGGGCGGGCGGGGGAAGCCCCGGGGAAGGCGGAGCGGTGCCTCCGGCTCCCGCAGCCAGGGTTGGCGGCGGCCTGTGGCCAGGACAGCGGAGCTCAAGCTCAGCGGGCCGGGGAGCCGTGGGGGGTGCGTGCGGGGCTCCATGGGATGCTGCGGACGCCGCAATGACCGGGGCGGCGCGGCCGGTGCAGCCCGGCGGCCGGGCGGAGTGGGGTGGTGAGATGGGCGGAGGGCAGCGGGCTCCCTGACCCCTGCAGAGCTGCCCAGCCTTGTTTATCCTCAGCCCTTTGGCCTCCTCAGCAGCGTCGAGAGGTGTAAACGAAGCTAAGGGCGTCATGGGGGGGCGGGAGGCGTTGATCCAGAGGGAAACGTTGATCTAAAGCGTTTATTGAGGGAGAGAGAGGGTTGGTGCCGCTCTCTGGTTGACAGGCAGCTTGCAAACTCTTCGCCCAGCTCTTTTAATTTCTCGTAAATCAGCGTGCCGCAGTTTGACAGCCCTGAGTCAGTGTGAATCCAAGCTCTCCCGTGTGGGCTGCTGGAAAGGAGGTCCCAGCTGCAGAGATGCCTCAGACTGAAGCAGCAGCGGCAGTTTTACTTCTAGATGTTAACGTGACACTTGGGTGGCTGCAACAGGCCGAATAGTGAGTCTGTGTCGTGTTGTTCCCATGGTTAAAAACAGGACGGAGAGGAAAATAGGAAAAGTGATTGCATTTGGAGGTCGCTCTGCTTGGCATCATGATGTTTTCCACCCATTTCAGTCAGGCATAAAGCATGCTGACTGACTACAGGACGATGGAAGTTATGAAATAGAATAAAGCTGCTATTGTTCCATGAATTTTGAGAGGATTTGAGGCTGATGTGCCCACTAAAGGCCACCATTGTGTCCTCTAGATACCACATAACACAGACTAAAGATGTGGGGTTGCTGCTGCTTTTTTTTATGGAGCATAAACATGCTATGAAAAAATGATATAGCCTTTCTTAACAGCAACAAAGTAAAATTGTATACATTGATAAATGTACAAAGCTGTGTAAATTTGATAAGACTATAAATTTAATTTGTGTAAATTGATCAGGCTGCATTCATTCATGGAAAAGAAGCAAACCCAGAATTTTTCTTAAATGCCAAGCTCAGATAGCAGGAAAGGAGTATTTGCTTAACAGAAGACTGCATTGAAAATAAATTCAGTGCTTTTTTTTTCAAGCCATGGGCCAGAAAACCTGCTGAAGTCTCCTCTCAAAAGAGCATGCTCTTCTGCATCATCTTGTGCAGCAGTCTGTGTGGGTTGTTGTGGTTTTGTTGTTTGGGTTTCTTGGTTTTTTTCTGAAACAGAAACAAAATTCTAGACTAATCTCTCTTGACGCTTTTTTGCTGGGAAAAAGTGCCTGGAAAAAAACCCATGGGCTGCTCATCCAGTTTTAAGAAGAATATTCAGCATAGTTCAGTCAGCTGTGAGCAGAGCCTTGGCAAGTTACTTAGAAATTAAGTTTTTAGCTTTTAGCTTTCTCTTGAGGGTCCATTGAAATCTGTCTGGATGAGTCATTTGAAAGACTCAACATATATCTATATATCTATATATATGCATATATCACCCTCCCAGAATAAATAGCACCCTTTTGTGAAAAAGGATCTTATGTGGGTTTTGCTGTTTAGTTTTTTGTTGGTTTTTTTTCCATTCATTCAGTCATACTCTGAAACTCAATATAAAATTATACACATGCCAGTCAATATACATTTTTCCTCATTTTTTTTTCCTGAGGAAAGGCCTTTTTTGAATTTATAGTATGAATAATATTTGAAAAAAGGTAAGGAATATGATATGATATGATATGATATGATATGATATGATATGATATGATACGATATGATCCTGCCTGGCAGGGGGGTTGAACTCAAAGATCTCCAAGGTCCCTTTCCACCCCTAATACTCTGTGATACTGTGATTATATTAAATCTTATTATCACTTCAGAAGTGATAATACTTCAGTTTTCCATTTTTTTTTGCTCAGAGGAGAAAAAACACATTCTTACTTTCTTTGCCTTCTTTGACCCCCTGGAAGGATAACAGTTGCAGGCTTTGTGTACTAATTTTTAAATCCATTGTGCATATGTCTTAAGCATAAGCTTTTGGCATCTATTCTATAAGCAGATGAGATAAGGTGCTTTGAAATTCTACCTGGAGCCATTAAAGTGGTGACATGTTTTATTTACAAATTGTATGTTAACTCACGGTTATTTTCTAAATTTTGAAATCTCCTTTGTTTACTATTCTCAGAGAAATAGACCTGCAAAGCAAGTTTATTTATGTTACCTGACTTTGCTGTTATTTCAAGTGCCTCTAGTGGAATTCCAGACAGTTCTCTGTGTGGTTTAACAGAAACAAATATTTTGTTTGCCTGAATGTGACATCAGATACATCAAGTTGACAATATTCTGTAAGTCAGATACACTGTAAGTCTATCTAATGTTCACATTCTTATCAATATTTCACTGCAATATACGAATAATTGTCTTCTACTTGTTGCCTATGTAAAGATGCTTTGCCCTTAACTATTCTGTACACTATCCTTCTGGCTTAAAAATAGATCACCTATATAAACAGCCTGTGCAGTTTTCATTATAGAATGTTTTTGGCCTGTTCAAGCAAGTGTAAATTTATATTGTAGGTATCTTTTATGAAAGACAAAACTTCTCCTTCCCTAGGGCAAGACATGTTAATAAAAGAAACCTCAAACCTCTGAAGTGGATATTTAGACATATAGAACACACCACAAAGCACAGCAGATAATTTAGCCTCTGGGCTGATTTATAGAAACCCATGAAAGCATTGCTGTTATTTTCTTTCTGAGCTGCTGTAGCAGTGCCCAAGTGCATAAACAAAGCACAGGGAAGCAAAAAAAGCCAAACAGAAACAAAGCAAATCCAGAGTGTAAAAAAATAGAGGCTACATCTCTATATTTTTTTCATTGCAGACACAGCTCTACACCTGAGCTTAACTGTCCTTTATTCACATTTCCTCTATGCACTTTTATATTTCTTGCTGCTGGAGGAAATAGACTTGGGATTCATAATTTCATAGCATAGACTGAAACTCACAGTGGCTTGCAACAGAAATCTGCAAGGACAAGTTCTCTGGTTTGCATCCTGTAGTATCAAAGGGCAGCATCAAAGGGCCCCCATCAGGCACTCTAGTTCCTGAAAAGACATCATCTCACATGCTAAAAGGAACTGTGGTAGTTGGCATTATCCAACCTACAGATGTCCATAATGGCACAATGCAGGTATAGTCAGTTCTTGGTCTGTTTTGTAGCTTGGCCTTGGAAAGGCAGTGCAGATATTATTAAATGTGCATCAGGAACTTTCCTGCAGGTCAACAAAAATGAATATGTCAGTACTTCTTTCAAATCCACATCTTTATCCTTTCCTGAGAAGAAGGTGTCCATCATGGGCATCAGATTTTTATTTTTTTTTCAGATATAGAAGGAAGAAAAGTTATTATCTTTTCCTGAAATTGTTTTTCCCATAGCTCAATTTGCACTTAAGAATAATGGGATAGATATAAACAGAGAGAGACTATGAGAGAAGAGATCCTTGGGGACCTCTGAGTCTATAGGGATTGTCACATATATCTTCTAAATTCTCAACTTTGGAAGCTTTCTTTTACTTTTTGAATAGATTTTAGAGTAACTTTATGACATAGCAAGAGATGCATATTTGGGGATTGCATGTTTATTTGTAATTCTGCCTTTACAGGAGTGTGAAAAATTATATTCTTTTCCTAAGTGTGCCCAGGGACCTGTTGTGTGACCTTGGGTAAGAACTTCCTGGCTGTTTTAATTCCATTTCTTTGTGATTTGAGCTGTTTGTGGGAAAGTTTTTCCCTTGATACTCATTTGAGCAGTGCCAATACCACTACAGGGGGGTCTGTAATAGTATGAACAACAGTGCTTAGCTTTTTACAGGGGGTGTTTGATACCATGCATGTCTGGGCTGAAATAGCCATCATCTTGGGCTTCCATGGGCTTGTGTAGTGGATATAGGTCCACAGCAGAGACAGTATCCTACAGGTTTGTCAGTACCTAGCTGCTGGACCATGGGACCTTGTATGCTACAACAGGGTACACAGGGAGAGCAGTCATAGAGAAGCAGACAACTAAAGGAGAAAATGAAACTCCAGGCCTGTATGTGACTCTCTTGATAGTCACAGCTGTAGAAA
This sequence comes from Corythornis vintsioides, assembly GCA_025447755.1. Classification (NCBI taxonomy): domain Eukaryota; kingdom Metazoa; phylum Chordata; class Aves; order Coraciiformes; family Alcedinidae; genus Corythornis; species Corythornis vintsioides. Next base: position 4,184 of record JAOEGS010002521.1, on the reverse strand, counting down.
ATAGAAAGAGGAAGAACATCATGCTGAAAATAAAAATTCTTCCAGAAAACAGTGCCAGACTACTTGGCATTCATAGAGGGTTCAAGGCTATCATAGCATTCTACATGCACCCCCTGGTACTTGTGAAGCTGCAGCAAACACACAAGCACTCATTGCTCAGCAGACAGAAGCTGGAACAGTCGTGCTGGTAGTTTTGGTGTAATACCATGGTGAGCAGATTTATCACACAGGGAACATGGCACAGGAGCAAGTGTTGTTGGCACATAAAGAAAATGGATCAGGAAGAGTGTGGCCTCTTTGTGGCTAATCACATGCTTATGCAAATATTAGATTAAAACCACAGAAGAGAAACAAAATGCAGATGTTTATATTTGGTAGGTTCTCACAAACCATGTGAGAAAATGCTAAAAGGGTAATGAAAAGTGGTGGTCTTAATTATACAGCTTGACCATTTAATCCCATTCTTCAGTGATAACTTGAAAAAATCGATGCAAATTTAAGTTGTATGGCTTTACATTGATGGCAATAGTGTAAGTCACTGCTGCTTTCCTCCATTTTATGCTGGCTTTAGCACTTTCAGTTTTACAGATGTTAACAGAGTCCTTGAAGTTTTAAATTTAAGCCAGCTGCAGAAAAATTTCTGGCAGCATTGTTAACATGATCAGATCCAATTAGATGCATGTTTCTGGGAGTACAAGGAGGGAGAATAGGAAGAACCACTATCAAAATAAATGCTTTCAGTCTTCCAGGTAGTTACAAAAAGCATTTATAAGATAATTAAGTATCTATCGATATCACCAGGAGCTATGGCAGCAGGAATATTCAAATGTTAGTAAGTAGAAGGAAATAATAAACCAAAAATGCATCATTAGTCTATAATCCACCCAAAGCAGAACAGATTCTGTTAATAGAAGCAATATAGTGCATCAGTCACCTCTGTGTTTGGAAGAGAGCAGGCAGGTGTCACTCTCTGTAGTGGTTGGGAAGTACTGTTGTCATGCAGTGTAGCAGATTTGAAACAGACCTCCATTTCTTCTTATCTCTCCCTAATTTAACTGCACCCACATATCAGAAGGTCATATAAGAGAAAGAAAATAGTATGTCAAGAGGGTCTCCTGTGGTCAATATTGACTCCTCATTCAGTTGAGAAACTGCAGAGCCTTTGCAGAGGTGCAGGTGATCTGCCTGCTCATCAGAGGAATGCTTTGTGACATTGCTCAGAAGAAATTGTTAATAAAGTCAAATAAAACTGGACGAGTCATGACTCTGAACATCTGAGCTTGCAGAATCTCAGGGCAGTCAGAGGTTGACAGCCAAATCTCTGAATATTAACAGTTTGATGGGTATATTGTGTCCCAGGACTACAGGGAGAGAGCAGGATTTCCATCTGCAGTAGCACTTCCCTAGCTCTTCTCCAGTATCAGGATGGATGTTACTAGATTAACATTAAACCAAGAAAAAAATTAAACTTCTGTGCTTTTCAGTGTCCCTCCTGCAGACAGCTGCATGCCTAGGAGGGTGAAGTGTGATTGCAGCATTCAGGGCTGGAGTTAGGAAGTAGTTGCAGGTAAGGAAGTTACAAGGGAACATTGCACAAATCAATGGAATGGAGGACTGGTGTGGGAGTTAAAGAACCAGATAAAGTGTCTTTAGCTACCAGAGTACACCTCTTCTAGGACATCAAGAAACTCATGCTTTCTGCAGACTCACAGACAAATTTCTGATGTTTGACACTGTGTGGGATCTTGTCCTAATCCTTGGTTTCAGATCTAGGGCTGTTTGGGTAATAACAGCTCTGGAAACAGCTACGGTTAGAAACTTGTAAACTGTCAGAATATTCATGGAGTTTATTGCACACTTCAGCAAGAGATCTCAGGAGGGTGTTGGTCCACATGCAAAAGGATAATTTTGCAATGAAAATATCAGATAGTTTAGATTGAAATCTAATACTTTTAATGAACAGTGAAAATAAACATGATGGATTTTTTTTTTTTTTTAATCTTTGGTTCTAGAATGACTTTGAAAATATAGGAGGTTTCACCTTAAGGTTACAGAGTTTGTCACAAGAAGTCACAGCATTCTGTCTGTTGAACCTTACAGTCATTAACACATGCATGAAACATTGCCCCATTTTAGACTTTTATTGCAAATCACTTTTCCTGGGTTTCCAAAGATGTTTCCTTTTCATACTGCTTTTGTGAATACTCTCTTTTGACATCTTCCACATCCTTCAGTTAAAAAAATATATCTAAGAAAGAAATTCCAGGGGTACTGAATATGACATTCCTTTATGCCATTGAACTTAGAAGTACAAGGATATTGCCCAGAATTCTTTCAGTAGTTTTCAACCCATCATGTTACTATATAGTAAATAAAGGCAAACCACAAACCTCTTTTAACAACACAGTGCTGAACAATGTTATGCTATAAATCAGTGTTATTCTGCAATGATCTGGCCTATTACATTATCTACTTTCTGTCTGTCCTCTCTACAGCAAGGTAGGGTAGGGCGATTAAAAAAAGATTAATAACAGAAGGGCACTCTCATGTAATCTTTCAAATGTTATTACTAAATAAAAAATGCAATTATGTATAGCCTATGTTGGATGTACATAACATGGCATTTTACTTTCTAATACAATCAATTATTTGGCATTCATTTAGCTCTGTAGTATCACAATTAAGACAGCTCTAAGACTACCTAGGCAGAAAGGCAGCCATAACACATCTCAAAAAGAAGATGAAGATGTATTTTGTTTCAGGAGCATTTGAAAAGCCAGTGTGAGGGACTAAAACATTCCATTCACTTTAACAGCACCCATTCATTTGCACAGACTCGATCTAGCATATGCATAGCTGCCCAGACATAATACTTACCATTATAAAACAGCATTATTTTCAACTGTCCATCCCTTTGATAGACTGATCCATTGTGTTGAGGTAGTTTTAAGCACTTACAATATGTATGCTCTTTAAAATGGATAATAAATACAAATTTGAGGAACTACATCATTGCTTGTGTACTCAAAACCTTGCAACATTGTGCCCTTATGAAAGATTATAACCATATGCATTTATGAAATAGTTTTCTTGAGAGTATGCTCAACTAATGCTTTGCATGACCTTTAAATGAAATGATGTCCTTGTGTTGGATTCATAACTAAATGAAAACATGCAGCATAGTAGGAGTCTCTGAAAAGCTTTGAGAGATTCTAATATAGATAGAGTGAGTGTGACATGACAGATGCCCATTCTTCTGTGGTAGGGAGGTGAGAATTTATGTTTTATTTTTGACATGCCAAAAAATCTCTATCAGTCTGGGTAATCAATGGTGTAATAAATTATTTAGCTCGTTCTCTTCTGCTCCCTTTTTATCTCTGTATCTTTGCACTATAACAATTATGTGCTGTTCTATTTGTGTTTTTCAGAAACATGTTACATGCTTAGTCTGTTAGATCTCTGTAGGCATATCCTCTATTACTTAGTTTAGATCTTAAAAGGCCAGATTCATTCCAGATATACTCAGTTAAAAGCAGTGGAATGAAATAAAATTAAATGATCATTGACTGGCAAATGCAGTATTAGAAAGGTGTGCAAGGAGCCAGGTATATATCTTTCTTTACTCAAAAATAATGTCACCTGTCTGGTTGACTCAGCAGAAATAAGATGATCACAGCTTTTACTTACCAAGCACTTAGGACAAATGGCTGTATGTTCTGTACCTGTTCCCAGGTGCAGCAGGTTATCTCCTCTAAATCTGGATTTAGCTGACTGTGTCAGTTTAACATATGAGACCTTAGAGGTAAAGATGGGCTTAGTGTTCTGTACAGGTGGCATCACTCAAGGGTGGAGGTTTAGCAGAGTTCCTGGGATTGCAACTGAAAATGCCAAGCATTACCTTTTTTTATGATAACTCTTCCCTAGAACTGCTGTTTTTATATTACTGCTTGGAATAACCAAGATGCTTTCTGGTCAGGGGTCCAGCTGACCAAATTCCTGGTATTTTTAGGGACCTATTTTTTTATGTACTATGAATGTGTAGTTTCAGCAGGAACTCTAAAAGTTCTCATGGACATTAATGGTCCTTAGTGGGTTTGTAGAGGCTTTTTACCATGAGCAAGGAAGTAGGATTTTTTTCATTATCAGCAAGGAAGTGTTTATTTTATTTTATTTTATTTTATTTT
>JAOEGS010002520.1:42419-57786 GCA_025447755.1 Corythornis vintsioides | reverse complement strand
ACATCAGCCCCCAGCCTGTACTGATACATGGAGTTGTTGTGCCCCAGATGCAGCACCTTACACTTGCTCTTATTAAACTGCATTAAATTTCTCCCTGTAGAATGTTAGGGGTTGGAAGGGACCTAGAAGGTCATCTAGTCCAACCCCCCTGCCAGAGCAGTATTACCTAGACCAAGTCACAAAGAATCTTCCCTGACCGGGAATCAAACCCAGGCCATGGCAGTGAGAGCGCTGAACCCTAACCACTAGATCACCATGGTCTAGTGTCTTCTCTATAGCAATAATAGCTGAGCATATTTGGATGACTGATGACTCAGTGGAGCAAAGCTGATCAGAGTTGTAATGTTAGAGAAGAAAAAATACATACATCCCAAGATTTCTTAGTCTGTAGCTATTCAGTAGATCATGAGGTAAATTAATTTAAGTGCTTTAGGATTATAGAAATAATGATTCCATAAAATTAAGTCTGTGTGTCTTGTCACCAGTATTTGTATAAGATCAATTTAAGGTTAGCAAGATAACAGCCCTACCACAATTACAGTCAATTAGCCCAACAGGAAGTCTATTTCCAGGCAGCTATTGATCAAGATATCAGGAGGCAAGATAACAAGTTGAAACTACAGGTAACAAAGTGGGTTGTTGGGGTTTTTTTCTTTTCCTTAGAGCTTATCTGTACAGTATTGAGACAGCTGAGATAGCTGCAGCACTCTGCAAAATACAAATTCTTTCTCATTCATTTCAGAAGTAGAACAGGAGATAGCAATCTCCAAATGCTGTGCCAGAGCAGCTGAGAAGACTGAACAGAGCTGCACCAAACACGGTGGTGCAAACTGAGGAGCAGCAATGGGACATGAAAGTGAGGCTAATTTGATTTACTTGTCCAAGTGATTTGCAAGTTAACCCCCTCCCCAGTAGAAGCTTATTTAATTTCTCAGCCTTTCACATTACTTTCTGCCATGAATTCTATTTAAGCATCTTTGAACATAGCAAACTAAAATCTGTAGACAATTTAAGCCAAAAACCCTCTGACTGTAGACAGCCCTTTGAAGTTTGTGGAGATCAAGAAAACCAGTCACCATAAGAAAAGTAGCTTTTTAATTAAACATCTTTTTTCCTGATTAGAAACAATTTTTAAAGTGCCAGTCTATGCACTGTTAGGAATCCTTAAGAAGGCAATCGAAGGCTAGGACAAGAGACATTTAAATACACATATATGCAGAGAAGTCTATTGTCCCAAGAACAGAGCTGACCTCACCTGTCCGGACTTTGCTCTCTGTCCAGCACTCTCCCAGTGCTCCTGCAACCCAAGGACACTCATCCTTGAGCAGCAATTTGACCTCCCCTCTGCATTTGACCTAGGGCTATGAAACAGTAGCTGCAACTCCACTTTGCCACGGGACTTGTTCCACAGTTAAACAAGGATTGTGTTGTACACTGGCTGTGGCACAAGCGGAACTTTTAAAGCTCCATTTTACATCTCAAGTAAAGGATGTCAGAAGCCCTGTTAGGGGAATGCATGCAGGCAATGATGGGGAAAGCTGAAGCAGGAGAGGAGTCACAATGCAGAAGCAGCAGAGCATGAGAAATGCAAACACTAATTATTGTGGTTTTGCTACAAAAAAAAAACCAAACCAAACTTGATAACCCTTTGGAACCATGACATTTTGAATTAAAATAGGATCTGGTCATAAATTACTTTCATATACTTTGAAGTTGTTTTATCCCACTAATACCTATGTTCAGTAATTCCCATTATTAAATACTATTTTTCATATTAAGCAGTACTGCTAGCACTTTCAGAACAAGGACTATTAAAGTAGATTTGCTGAAGTAATAGCATGCCACATTCAATAAAATCTTTTCATTCCAAATTCAGACTCTCCAAAAGTCTTCCACCTCCCCCTCCTTGGGGATAATTACTAAAGGAAAACAATACCGTTGCAACGATTAGACTGAAGTGACTTTTCCAAAATATAATAGCATGGTGTTTCCAGGAAGTAGTATTCATTTATTTTATTTGCCAAACTTTATTTAAAGCAGTGGTTCTCTAGCAATTTTCTGCAAAAAGCAATAGTAGATTTATTTTCAAAAACACTGATTTAATTTTCTTCAAATTCCCAGTGCATTATTTGCTTGTTACTAAAAGGATGTGGTTGCTACATTGCTTAAAACTATCAATGGGAAAAAAAAAAAAAAAAAAAAAAAAAGTAGGTTCCAGTTACCCTGAAACTCTCCAAATTTCCAAACCTCCTCTCCTTTGGTGTTAATTTCCCACTGGAAAGACCTTGCCCAGAATTTTCAGTTTTCCTCATATGCCTCTATAAAAAGTTCTTCGCATTTACTTTAGTCAATTCAGAGTAGTAGGTTCTCAGTAACTGTAATCTCATTCAATATACTGCAGCAGTCTAGATTTTATTTCTTCTCATAAGTCATGCATAACATTATTCCCCTCTTGTAAAGCCCATTAAACTAATTTATTTGGGATCTATTCCCAAAGATAAAAACCTTCTCTATTTACCTCTATTAGTATTCAGCCTTGCAGGGTTTGATTATCCTGTTCTATATAAACAAATTATTTTTTCTTTTTTTTTTCTTTTTTTTTTTTTTAATCATTAATACTATCTATGCTTTATGGCTCAATAATACTGTTTTCAACAACAAAGTAACACACTAAGCACAATTCACCCATTTGCTAACATTCAGAGTGAGCAACAAGCATCAGTGTAGGAATATTCTGCAAATTTGTAAGCTTCTCTCTCCTTTTACTTACTACCACGATGTATTAATAGGAGTTTAACAAAGATAGCATTTTTGAATAACAGAGATAGAGACTACATTAATTCAAAAATATCTTTCTGAACTGTTTTCCAATTGACTAATAACTGTTGTTAATCCAGCACTTATTAGGAGTATCAAAAGCAACAGAACAGAAATAAGAATAAAGGAAGACAGTAATCAGTGTAAAGTTATATTAAAGATCAAGTATTATTGCAAATAACAAATACTTTTTTTTTTCCCTTTTGGACCATGAGTATCTTTTCAGAAACATTAACACTCAAACAGAAAGTATGGTGGAGATGTATGAATATAGAAGTAAACCCAAAGAAAGGACATGTCAGCTGCTTGCTGATTTTATGGAAGCCCTTCTCATCACTACCCAACCCCCTCCACACACACCCTGGTTTGGTGGGTTTTTTTGTGTGTTGTTTTGGTTTGGTTGGTTGTTTTTTTTTTAACTGGTACTGTGATTCTAGTAGTTTCAACCTAGAACAATAAGCCACTCTTAAGCAATAAATAAACAACAACAACAACAAAAAGAAACTTAAGTATGTTAGAAAGGTAGGTAAATACAAATCCAAGGTAACACTGAAATTATTAACTTCAGATTACTGAGCATGGGAAAAAAAATGCTAGGAAATAGTTCTCTATTTGCAGCAGTTTCCTTAAAATCAATTATTTTTTTTTTTTATCCCTAAAGAATATTAAGAACCTTCTGTCATCAGAATGACTTTGATTAATTTAATCAGTAGCATGAAAGCTGTTAAGATATTTAAACTATTTTAAGATACCAAAGCCTTAGGGTATTCAGGTTCATTTAAAGTGCATTAGTAATAAAGCAGTTTAACATCAACTAATCCTGACATGAAACCCTGCACAACATACTGCAAGCATACAAAAAGTATATCCATTTCCCTTTATAAAGACCTCAAGCAGTAATTCAAGAATTGAGGCAGACCAAAGACTACAGCAGCAGAACACATCTGCTTAGTTTGATTAGGCTGCCTTCTCCCTCTTCATCTGGACAACTTAACACAGGACAGATCAATTTTTAAAGAAGACTACTACGCTGCTTTAAACTTAAACAAAAACAGAATTAAAAATCCACATAATCTCTCGATGAAATAATAAGTAGTATGCTGGCCAATTTATTTTCAGTAAAATGCTAGTTTGGTCTACGCTTAAAAGTTTTTGGACTAGTTACATTCCAGAAAAGCCAGGTTGTTCACAGGAACAGTTCTCAAAACTGACAGTTCAGACTGCTGTAAGTCAATTGGCATTCACAAAAGTCCACACAGATCACAAATACTCTTACATTGGTTTTGAAATCTTCATACTAAAAAATGAACTTGCAAGAGGAATGGCAGATCTTACCCTAGGTGAGACTGAAAAAAATTAATAGTAATGATTATGTCCTGATGGGACACAAGAATATGTATCAATTATTAGAAGTGTTGTAAGTAGTTCTCAACTACTGATTACAGTCAAATGTCTGCAAAAACTTCTTGGAGCTTCTTCCAGCATAAAGACAGGGAGAGGGGTGGGAAAGAAGTGAGAACAAATACATTAAAAGCATTTCTGCTTTCTCTTTAATGAAATCAAGTCTATAGGGCCATCTTTGTCCTTCAGCTCCTTGAGGTACAAGATGTATGGGAAACCATGGATTAATGCATGTGAGCACATCTCAAAAATACCCTTAAGCCTCCAAATGAAGCCAGCAAGATAAATGATATATTAAAAATTCAAAGAAATAGGTAATCTTCAACCTATGCTTTGCCACCTACCAGCAAAATCTCAAACATGAGCTCACCTCACTGACAATTTGGGAGCCCTTGTAGAAAAAGCTTTATGGGGAAACTACAGGTGGAGCTCACACCTCACCAAAGGGCTCAGCCACAAGGTGGTCAAAGTGCCATTAGCTCCACAGCTGCTAAACCTCCAGGTGATGCCATACACACCCCAAACTCACCATTCAGAGCTTCTCCAAGGCTTCCACTTACGAGCTGTCTCCCATCTTCACTCATCTGCCTCTTAAATTTAAATTTTCCAGGGTGATAAGAGACTTCAGGACTGCTGTATTTTCGAAAAAGTGTATGTGGAGGGGACAGTATGTGATCAAGCTGCAAAGAAAAAGAGAAAAAAACCAAACATGTATGTATATTGTTTAAATGCTTACCTTCAGTGAAAAAAAAAAATCTAAGTTACCTTTAACTAAAGATTATGACAGCATTTAAAAAAGCGTTTACAAAGATCTTAACTGAAAAAATTTCAAGTGCTAATTTTGTGGCTGGCTGCGTAAAAAAGTCATCCTCTTGTACAGCTCACACCACCTCCAGCCACACTCTAACACATGGAGCTATTTTTGCTATGGTCTCATCTCAAGGTAAAAGGGATCAGAGTTCTGCTTACTCGAGCTTCCATACAGAAGTCTTTTTAGCAGCTGTGAACTGCCTGACCTTGCAACCCATACCATCTGCTCTGGCCAACACTTTCCCTTGGAGGTATCTCCCCAGCTTCATGTTATCAGTCACTAGATGGCACTGTACTATCAACAAAATACAAACCACTGACTAGGAGAGTGAAACGCCGACAGATTTATCAACTCCAGTGCAAAAGAAAAAAAATTATCTTGTTGTCCTGGTTTGGGTGAAAACCAGGGTTGTGGGTTCGAGCCACACGTTGGGTGCCAATTAAATCTGTCATGGTTTGGGGTCAGGGCAACCCCCAGACCAACAACAGATGCTCTCTTTTAACCCCCCTCCCTCCCCAAAGGCGAGAGAAAAGGAATAAGGGAGAGAGACTTAGTGATTAGAAAAAGGAAAATAGAACAATTTAATTAAAAAATGAAAATGAAATATATATACGAATATGTACAAAGCCAGTACCAAACCCAACCCCCCTGATGGTAATTACATCACTGTCACTGATGCTGTGGAGGAGCTGGACTCTGGCACCTGGTCTTGGGAGCGAAAAAAAAAAAAAACCAAAACAAACCAACAACATGAGAGCCAAAGCAAAAGGGAGAGACCAGAAGCCAAAAGGAACAAAGCTCTGGACCCCCGAGCTTTATATACTGTGGATATGATGTGTATGGGATGGAATACCTTGTTGGCCAGTCTGGGGGCACCTGTCCTGTCCGCTCCTCCCCGCAGGTGCGGTCTTTCACTTTTCTGCACCCCTCAGTGCAATACACAAACTCTAGCAATGGCCTTGGTTTGCATTCCATCCCTGGTAGTAACTCTAAACATGAGGTATTATCACTGCTAGAAGCGGACACTGTCTGCAAAACATGCTGCTAACTCCAGAAAGCAGAGCCAGTTAGAAAACCTGAGCTGAAAAAGTAAAATCACTGAACAGAATTTGATCAGTTTTCAACCAAACCAGGACATTTGTTTATAAAAAAAGCCATTCATTCACACAGACTTTGGAATATGTGTAAATATATATGCTCATTCTTCAAATTCTGTTCCTGTCATTCCTACACAAACTTTTACCCCCCGGTTTTGACAATGCATCTAAGTACTCAATATTTTATTAATTTCACAAAAACAAAATGAAAAACAAGTGAGAAAGTACAGGCAAAGGAATAAAGTGCAGGAATGTAAGCAAAGTATAAAGAGTTTTACAAGCATTATCTCAAACCGGTGCAGTCCAGTTTAAGGAAAATCAGTCAAATGTTATTTTTATAATATTTAAACTTAATTTTTAACACCATTTTTTAGGAAACCAAGCAAAAGCTTTTAGATATTTACACTCCATGTACTGAGACTTATCAGCCAGGCATTCCACCTGCATACCCAACTTCCTCATCCTCTCTCCACTGAAAGGAAGGAGTCAAGATCACTATTACCATCAATTAAGATGCACAGTGAAGACTCTTTTTTGCTTACAGATAATCCCAACACAAAGCATTGTACGCCCTACAAAGCATTTCCACGTTTCATATTTAACATTTCAGGTTAGTTAGTGTTTTGGGGTTTGTTTTGTTCGTTTTATTCTTTCCTACTGCTCATTGTAAGTGTTTGCAGATACACACTTCTAAAGAATCAAGAAACACTTCAGTGAAGCTGCTTCTTCATAATTTTAAGACTCATTCAGGTTCACTATGGACGCTAATGCAACTGATAAGTCACAGCCCATGCCTTGAGCAATTTCCTAAATGAGGAGATTTGGGGATCACAAAAAATAGTTCATTAACCTTTGTTGCCATTTAACTTTTACAAACACACATATGACAAATATTTATATTTCCAAGTGCTAAGATCTCACAACATGAATTTACAAATCTGTTAAAAAGGAAATTACCGAGAACAGTTAGCTAATAAGAAACATTATATTGAGACTCACTTAAGTCTATAAGCAAATACTCCAACTGCTCGCTGACTGATGGACAGCAACAGTTCCTCAATTCTGCTCTCTAAATGACTCCAAGCACCTGACAACTACATGATCTGATCAAGGCTTTAGGTGAGCTATTAGTAAATATTTATGCACTTTCTAAAAACAGGTTTGCATTTCAAAGCAACCAAACACATTTTAAATCTCTCTTTACTGGCATAAGGTTCATAAAAACTTAAAACAAGGAAAAAAAAAATCATTATTGCATTAAGCTCCCTGCACATTAGCATTTAAGCCTAAAAAATAAAATTAGTGTTTTCCATGATGTCACCTTTTCCCTTCATAACCAGGTATATAACATCCATGCCTGCTCAAAGTGACTCTCACAATGAACAGACCTGTGCATTCCACAACATGCACAACATGATAACTAAATTAGTTATTTACAATTAAATCGTGCTCCTTTTCCACATCTTTCAGGGTTTCAGAAGAAACTTTAAGATGGGGCCTTAGTAGAGAGAAGTACAGTGCCATCCTGCCTCAATTCATATTTATGATTATTTTTAACACTGACAGCTTCCAAAAAGTAGTATGTTTGAAAGCTAAGACAGCTTAAGTATCAATCTCCATTAGCTCATTCTTTTAATATCAATTCCTTGCCAGAACTCCCTTGCAGAAGTACCTCCTTGTAGCTAAGTGACTCTACAACAACCAAAATTTCCATTTGATACAACCCCAGCACAAACTTTGGGCACACAAGTTCTCGGCAAAACAAACTTCTTCAAGGACCTGAAGCAAAACAGAGAAGACCTTACACAGTCAGGCACACCCGTCATAGCCACTGCAGCAGAAGCTACCATATGCTACCAGCTTGACATATGGAACAGTGAAATGAGATGCAATTTCTGCAGTTTTGCATTTTTAAACACAACGGGTGAAATTCAGATTCTGTTGAAGGACAACAGAATTCTATCACATATAGATAACAAAATAAAAATAAGCACTCTTTCACATGACAAATTAAAGACCAAAATATGACAGCAGGATTAGGTTTCTACAGAGCTGAAGCTCTTTTTAATATAGGACCAGTCAAATTTGATGTAATAGACAACACTTACATAGTGAGCTGGATTATTTAGAGAACCATATCTCATCACCTAAAAGACATTCTAGCACTATAAAGAAACAATAAGGGAACAGGAGTTTTAACATTTCCATATTGATGGCCACCTCCTGCTTTACGGAAACAAGTGAACATATATCAATAAGGCATTTCTGGAGGCTATCCAAAGGCTCTCTTTTGCTTCCAAAGAGCACAGTGAGATCTACAGCATGTATAATGTGTATCTGAAAGGAGTCTGTACATTGCTGCTGTTGTAGTAAACCAAGAGCAGACAAATCCTTTAACAGCCTTGATGCAACTCTGGATGCTGGGAAATGCAAGGGAAATGGAATGCAGAAAGTAGTCAGCATTGCAAGCTCCCCTGTTTTGTCCTCAATAAAACAGCCTTCCACTGCTTCCAGTTAGAGCATTCAAGTCCAAGAAAGTCAACCTGACAGAGAACATTTTATTATGACCTACTTCCTGAACACACAGCTGATTCTGAAGAGGTATAACCTGGCCATATACAAATCACAGAGTACTCAATTCAGCCAAAATTACACCACAATAATTAAGTAAGATTATGACATGTTTAACTACGTAACAGCAAGAACCTATTCAAACTTGTTAGCAATTATTTGGAAGACCTCCTGGAAGCCTGGACACTATCGAAGTCCAGGTTGTGTGTCTTACCAGGTACAGACTGGACACTGCTGTCTGTAAGACAACAGCAAAGCAAGTACCTTGAAGAATGAAGGTTGTTAAAATTCTACCAGAGATATTCTAAATAATTTTATTCATGCTGCTTCTACTCAAGACATCAAATAATTTTGTTAAATCACAGTCATCACACTGGTGATGATGTACTTCATGCTTACTAGCTATAAGGACACACATCAATGTTTGATGGAATACAAGCACAAAGGGAGAACCAGGGTTTGGTTGGTTGCACCTTTATTCATTGAAACTTGCCTGACAGCAAATTGCAAGAAATACCATAGCTATGGCCCTAAAGGCAGTTTCCAACAAACAGACATTTATGTTGTAATTTGAGGTTTTGGCTATCTCATGCTCTGCCTGCTGTCTTATTAATGGACTCAGGCTACATGCATACACTTCTCTCCACAATCTTTTAAAGACATGTTAGTGATTTAAGGAGTAGCAGGATAATGGAAGGCATTTTCCACTTTTCTGTGGAAGTGCAGGGCAGGGGAATAAAAGAATTTGATGTTACTTCAGAAAGCCACTGCTTCAGAGACCTGTAAAATATAAGACAACATATATGAAAATTAGTATATTTGATTGTCCTGTATCTATAGTACAAAAGGAGTTAGGGTAGCCATCGAATGTAAACAGGCTGCTTAAAGATTTTTAATCAGTGCACATCTTGCCACCAGTCTCTGCTGCTAATATTAACAATTCATGGCTAGTTAACTTACGTAAAAACACTCCCTCCCCCAATATTAAATACTGAATAATTCCTTTCTGACAAAGGCACTTTGAGAGACAAAAAAAAATGGCAAACTCCAAGCAAGCTATGCAGAACACACTGTAATACAAAATTAATTTCTTCAATCTATTCTTCCATACATTCCATAAAATCTGCCTGTTTTTGTTGCAGGTATGATTAATTTCTACAGAAGCATTGCAAAATTTAACGGCTTTCACAAAACCTTGTTCTCCCCCTTGCCTCCCATAAACCTTACAAAAAGGAACAGGCAGTATCATTAGATGAGAACAGCTTTGAAATTACACAGAAGAGAATCAACAAAAATCCTTACTATAGACTTCTACATATAGATTTAAAGATCCTAAAGAAACATGTATGGAATTTCAGTGACAATCTCGTCTAGTTATACAGGAATTTCCTCCAGGGAATCAGGACTGAATCCATTTGTCCTCAAACATTCATTTAATTTCCTCTCCCCCCACCTCCCAATATTTCAAAGCTATTTTCTTGTGAATAGAATTGAGTATATTCCTCTAAAGAAAATTATTCTCACACCGTACCAGCCATGGACTTTGAACAGCTCACCTACTCAGAAAGGATTATCTTCATGGTTTTAAAAACCTCAGTAGCATTAAATTCGAGCTGTCTATTACTGTATATTTATTCTACAGCTAGGATGAATTCTTCTTGATAAGTATATCAAGTAGTCACATCAGGTACATCAGCCCATGTCCTTATGAAAATTAAGGACATGACAACTGGTTCAAAGTTAAACCACCCATCAGAGCTTAGAAGTACAATTCGAGCTGAGTACATAAGGACATCCCCCCCGACAAAAAAAAAAAAAGGCAAAACAATAAACTAAACAAACAAAACCCCACAACTAAAAAATTTATTTAATGTGAGGAAATCCATGGTACAAGAAAGTGAATGAAGCTAAGATAACACAATCACACTGGTAACACCAGGATAAGGAAAATAAGCTATTGTGAGTTTCTGAGATTTGTCGCAACATGGGATTTTATTTTTTTTTTCTGATACAAAATTAAATTGAAATGAGAACTGAACTCATCTGCTCAGTTCTACTTTTTCTTGAAACATCCACTGTGTTTTTTGGTCCAAAATCCTTCACCCTCAAACTCCCCTAAATCCCTCCATAGGCAATATTCCTGCTTCCCACAGAAACCAGAAATACAGGTCAAGTATTCAGTCTTAAAAAATATGAACAAGTAAGTTCTATTAAGCATT
This sequence comes from Corythornis vintsioides, assembly GCA_025447755.1. NCBI lineage: Eukaryota > Metazoa > Chordata > Aves > Coraciiformes > Alcedinidae > Corythornis > Corythornis vintsioides. The sequence goes on along the minus strand of JAOEGS010002520.1, from coordinate 46,870 downwards.
TTTATTTCTTCCTCTAGAACACTGAACAACTCCATTCTACCTCAGGTCATGTTGCATATGCTCATTAAATCCTAAAGTTCCCGTAATAATACTGTGTGCTGTCACCCATTTTCAGCCTCCCCCAGCCAGGCACGAGTCCAAGAGAGATATAGTACCTGAAAACTCTTGACATATAGCATATGAGAAGCAGAAAATATCCAGTGTACTTTTACCGCTTAATTTTTTTTTCATTATCAACCTGAAGTCCCGAAATAAAATTTGCCTAATAAGTACGTGATCAAACACACCAAATCACATAATACCTATCGTGATGTTAAAAGAAGCAAGAATGGAAATCATCCCACTCCATAAAGACAAAGTGTAAGAGCCTACTTCGTGGTGAATAGACATTATATTATTCAGTAAGAACTCTCATCTTCATACAGTTAAATGCTTAAAAGGAGCATGGCTTCACAAACCTAACAAACTCCTGTCTCTTGCACATCCAGACATAAGCCATGACAGAAGCAAGGGTGCTTCTGAGGCCAGTTAAGATCCACTGCTACTTCACTAGCAACTACAGCAAAGCAGACTGCTGGAAACATAAAACAGTCCATTTCCTCTCATTATTTATACTGGGTTCCTCTCCACACATTGCCTCTCTACCTGGCTTTTGCACAAGCATTTTAAGCACAGATGCCAAAATATAATAGCTCAGCAAGGTACCTTTTTTTGGATAAACCATACAAACGCATTTCAGCTGGGTATGGAGGAGAAATATATTCTTTTCACTTAAATGTTCTAAATAAATTTGGCGCAGATACACAAGTTTTGAACAGCTGCATTGACACAGATAGCAACACTAATATGACCTTTTGATGAACAGGATTATATGTTCCAAAAGTCAAAGGCACCATAGACTTTTTTTTAAATAGACATTTGAACCAGTAAAGAGCATAGTGCACTTTAGCTATTTCAGATGCTACACCAGACTTCTGTAGAACCAAATTAGACTGCTCAAGGAGACACTACAATGGGGTAGTGAAGGTGCCCAAGAGTCTTACAGTACCATCACAAGCAGAGGTGCAAACAAATTTTCAAAAGATAATGTGTGATAGCTTATGTTGGGAAGGAGCAGCTTCACTGCTTTTAGTCCCACCACCAGCTCTTGAAGGATCCTGTTTAGGGGTATAGTCAGAGCAATCTGGGAGTATATAGGAGTCTCCATGAACCTGCATCAAAACCAAGAGCTGTACGAGATTAGCAGTTCCAAATAAATAAGATGATGACTGGAATAGTCTACATTTCCTTTGCCCTCAAGCAGTATTAACTCACCTCAGTTTTGAGTATGGTTTAGAGAACAGTGCAACAGTATTCTGAATATTGATAGCTCTTAAGAGCAGCCTCTGTTTCGCATAAAAGAAGACTACAAATAACCTAATTCCACACAGAGATTAAAGGAAACATTGCTCAAAAAAAATAGCACCACTTTCAAGAAGCCAAGGATCATGAAGGCAAAGAGTGGATACAGAGGAAGTCTCACCAGGCCACACAAATTTTCCTGGACTAAGAAAGATCCCATTTCTTCCTTCCTTTCCTATCACCCTTCATCAAAACGAAGCAGAGGGTTTTTTCCACACTACCATCAGCCATAGGTCAAGTAGAAAGATTACTTCATCCCACATTTCTTAAATTCAGCATTGCCCTCCCACCACTACTTCATGGGAAGGATCTCCCTCAACTTGGTCTGAGAGACCTCAGTAGTTGTTCAGTTGAATGGCATCAGTCATTTTTATTCTGTACTTCAATCCTTGGGCTATCTCACTTCCCTTCATGACCTCCAGTTTCCTCATTAGGACAATTACCCCAGTCTGTTAGCTACCACACAGAAAGTAAGGCAGGTCCTAGGCTTCCTGTTCAATGAAAAGGGTAAGAGGCAGAAAAGGTCTTGCTTCCAGTCAGATAATTATTTGCTAATAAATTATACAGCAACTCTTAGTTTACATATGAGCACAACCTGTAACTGACACTGCAAATATGTTCCTACCAGGGTAAAGAGCAGAAATCCACTGTAAAGTTACACCATTCAGAAAGTATTTTTTCTAACCATTATATTTATTGATTTTTACATCTACATATACACAAAACCACACTGCTTAAAAACAATGTCACTGTCCAAAATACTTGTTTATGCCGAATGTATGTTTGTATAAACTAACAAAATTGGTTAACAAAGTTCATGATGCTCTTACTCATCACATCATCCTAGGTAGTACAGAAATATATTTAAGAATTTGCTACGGATCAATATATCCAAATTATTTTGCTACCTCCTTCACACCCATTCTAGAAATTAAAGTTTGACTTTAAAAAAATGGCATTTTTCTTGAAAACAAACCTGACCCCATGTCAATTAAATATATATGTGTATAAATACAACTTGGAGGAGTATGAAGAATAAGCGATAGCTATGTTTTAAAAAATCTGCTTGCATTCAACACTTTTTCACAAACATATTTGTACAAAACATGAAGCACAGCCTTTGCAGTATTATACAAGGCCAAAAGAAATGACCTATAAATATGCAAGCATACTGCTGTCTCAGCCAATTTTTACTTACCCTGGTTAAGATGGAAAGGTTTTGTTACAGTATGATCAAAATCTTTAGTTCTTGAAAGCCTCCAGAGTGCCAGCTCTGTACATACAGACACTGCTCCCTTTCCAGAGAACAAAGGAAGCAACCGTGTTTGTTCTGAAGACACTACTTCCAATAATTTTGCATGCCCTAAGTCTCCTTGGATTTACTCACCCAGTTTTCATTAACATTAAGAAAAAGATTAACAGATAGCAGATTCTGCAGATCTCTTTCGGCAGATCTCTTTTAAGACTCTACTATGAGAGCCAAAACCCAGAACATAGTTCTAAAGTCTATATAGATATAGCTGAACTCATAGTTAAAGGGGATCAGATATGGCACTTTACTTGCTGGTAGCATCAAGACTTTCTTTTTAATCTGATAGTAATACAGGAACATACATGATGTAAAAAAAGGCCTTTTCTTCTGGAAAAAAAAACAACCAACCAACCAAACAAAAATAAAGCAACTACCCAAAAAACAAACAAACAAACAACAATAATAAAACAAACAAACAAAAAAAAACACAAAAAAAAAAACCCACAAAAAAAACCACCCACCAAACACTTCATTTCCTAAGTATGGAAATCTGTCAATGCTCTTGAAAAACAGTGTCAAAACATGACACACAGGCTGCTAGGCAGGGTGAAGCTGCAGCTGCTCAAAAGGTTAGCCCTACTAAGAAGGAAACAGAGGGACCATATGCAACTCAGTGGATTTTGCAAGGAAGTTTGGGTTTGGTAATTTAATTTTTAAAAAGCAAGAAAGAAGAGCAGGGTTCAAGGGGATCTGTCCAACAAACTCAGCTTCGCTCTTAAGTGTCCCATGTAGAAAAACATCTCCCTTTTCTGTAGGGGTACAGCTACTCTGAGTGCTGTATGAACATCAGGAAGCATGCTCACATTTCACCTTTGCTTCCACAGTTTTAAAAGGGATCTGACAAAAGATGATAGAATAACTCCACCCTTTGCTACCCAGATGTGTAGCAGCAGCACATCTCACTACTACACAGCAGGAAGGATACTCCCTTCCTGTCCCTGTCCTCCTAGCCATCTTGGCAGGAAAAAGTGTTTCATAGGGTTGCAATCTGCTGCCCATGACTACTGCCACGTCTGCCTGCTTCTGAAGACTCCAGAAGTAGCTGGAAATCAGCAAAAGAAAGCCAGCAGAAAGCTGCTAATACACTTCCTTCAGTTAGTGAGGAAACCAGGGACTCAAACCAACTCTCAACCTCAGTAGGGCAGCTGCCAGGGCCTGGGAAAAACCTTTGTTGAGGCAAAAAAGTCCTGGGAAACTGGATGCTTGCCGCATTAAAAAGGAAACACCCATACACACAAGAAGATTTCAGAAATGACAGGACACTGCAGGTTTAAGGTATAAGCATTGGTACAAGAGTTCAGCAGTCCTGCTCCTTCCAGCAGGTCCATGGACACTGAGGAACAGTGGTGACTGACCCCTGCTGTGTCCTCAGGCAGATTCAACTTTGCAGGGCATGGCAGAGTGCATTGCAAAAATCATACCTTCCTAACACAAAGCACACAGTCCAAAGGTGTGGCACTGTTATCATTAATTTATCTACTTCTAAGAAGTGGGAGAGAACAAGCACAAGTTTCCAGAAACATTAGGAAACAAATGCCAAAAAGAAGTCTGAAAAAAAAAAAAAGAAATGCTTCTTTAGAGGTCATGTAATATTTTTTAGTGATGCACAATTCCGATAACTTTAAATAGAAGTTTAATATTCTATGGATGCATCAATTCCCTTATTATCTATCATATGCAGAGCATATTACTATCAGCATTAGCAATGCAATGCACTATTTTTGACTGGGGGGGGAGG
>JAOEGS010002520.1:7434-18819 GCA_025447755.1 Corythornis vintsioides | reverse complement strand
CCTGCTCAACCATGCAGGTCTCCTAACTCTCTTACTAGATTTCCTGCACTTTGGGATACACTGATCCTGAGCCTGGACTTTTCCAAGCAGTTCCCTGAGAAGGCCAAGATTAGCCTTTCTGAAGTCCAGGGTAGCAAACCTGCTTATGGCCCTGTGCCTGCTGCCTATAATTCTAAACTCCACCATTTCATGGTCACTACAGCCAAGAGTACCTCCTACCTTCACATCCTCTACCAGTCCCACTTTGTTGGTCAGTACAAGGTCCAGCATCACTCCTCTCCTTGTTGGCTCCTCCAGCACCTGCATTAGGAAGTTATCAATGCTCTGGAAGAACCTACTGGACTGAGCATGTCTGGATGTGCAATTTTCACAGCAAATGTCAGGGTTTATCTCAGCTTTTTAAATGCCTCCGTATTCAGCTATAATCAGTATTAATACTTTACTGATAACTGAATTTATACAGACTAATTTCTGCCATGGAATCACATTCCACATTAACAAAGGATGGGAAGGGGTGTTACTCTTTTTGCTCTTTACAATACTCATGTAGGATAATATTTCTAAAAGGGTCTTTGATATTTTAACTTCAACTGCAAAACTCCAAGAAACCTCATAACCATCCCTTAGACTACATACATAAATATGCTTTAAAGCCAAAAAATTACATATACATTTATGAATCAGTGTATCATATTTTAGCATGAATCACTGTTTTACAAAATTGCCACCACATATTTTCCTGAAACTGTCAGCTTGAATGGATTAAACATTTGTCATTCAAGTATCTTTTGTCTTAATTATATAAGCCTCAAGGGATACATGGAAAGAAAACCTAAATAGACACTACAAGTTTTTCAGTTCTGGCACTTTAACAATCATTGTGCCTTCCAGGTGAAAAACAGAATCAATTTCACCTTCCTACAGAAATTCTTTATCCTGTGTTACTTACCCCAAGAATGTCTTGTTAAGTTACTCAGCTTTATCGAAAATTCAAAGGGCTACATTTAACTGATGCACAGTATGCACTGAACAGTACTTTGGCAAGTGACAACCTACTATTATAACTTGGACTAACTTTTTGCTAGTTATATTGAAACATGATGGTTTGGGAAATGTACTATGTCAGTCATTGAAGAACAAGAAATATGATCAGTGCTGGAGTTAAGAGGCTCTAGCAAAATATACTTATCAGCTACAGAAGTCCATAAAACGCAAGTTGCCTAAAGACACAAATATGTTCACATGAAAGACAGGTATTCCAAATTTCTCTGTTAGATACAAAGAGTAAAAAAAAGTTTTGATAATGGGAATAAAAATAATTACTTAACTTCATCACTTCAACATCTCTCAACATTAAAATACACCCATTCCCTATAATCATGCCTTTACACTAAAAAAAGTTCTACAGACAAGCCTTCTGTAAAGGATTTCCAAACTTTCTGAAGAGCATACTAAACTAAATGCAAAATGAATCAGTATGGCAAAATATCACCTGGAGGATGTACCAGGCTACTGGTTTGGTGTATTTGCAATTTGAAGGAGGAAGAAATCTCATTTAACATCTACTTATTCAACTAAACAGGCATTGAAGCATATGTTTCAAAATCTTTTGCAAGTTTTCACTTTTCTCCAGCTTAGACAGTACCATGAATATACAGAAATATCCCTATTTGCATGATTCTGTTTCTCTCTCTTCAGTACTAAAGCTTCCTCCATTTAGACTTTAAGAGCTTTGAGGCCTCTCTCATCTTTCTTCTTTTCAATTAGAAGAACAAGTTCAATGTTTTCACTTTTTTATATTGGTTTCTTCCCTACCTAGCACTGCAGTAAAGGTCCCAGCCTTTTCACTCAGCATCACCTTCTTTGCTCACCTCTTAAGAGAAGCATCCCAGAAAACACATGCAAGGTTACTCACCTTATCTACATGAAAATTAGCATGCAGACAGGATATTGCCTTGTTCTGCTTGAGTGAAGTTTAATGACCTGTCAGTACTAGCTCCATGGCCCACAGATGCAGGATTCCATCTCAAGAATAAAGAGAGGCGGGTGACACGCAATAGAAAGAGACAATGTTGCTGGGAAGATAAGGTCAGAACAACCCCAACATTTTAATGTCCTATGTTAATATTTAACTCATACGTAAAGTCCCTGAATCAAAGTTTTATCTCCTTGAAGCTACAGGCAACAAAACTAACAGGGTCAGTCCAGGTCTATCTCCTAACAACCAGTAACATGTCTGTGGCTCCTTCAAATAGGAAGGAATACCTCATGAAAACATGGCCCCTTTTCATCTATACGTCCACAAAAGACCATGGAGTACTTTGCCACCAGAAAACCCATGATGGCAGTAACAATAATTCCCAGTTACACCCAATTGTAATTAAGCTCCACAGCCTTAGCTTCACTCTTGGAATTAAATAAGAAATATTATTTTTTTCCAAGCATTATATTAAATAACTTGCTCTTCCCATTAATGTCTTAATCAAAATTATTAAGCACTAGAGACAAGAAATCATGTACAATATGAAATGAGTCCAGAATTTCAGTTTTATTCACAAAGCTGATAACATTTTATCACTAGATTATAGTTCTATTCTGGTACAATCCCTTGATCGCATTCCTTCAGCCCGAAAGCACAACATTTGATTAAAAAGGAAGATAACTGAATTGAATCATTTAAAAAGAGAACTAAAGATGCCTGAAAGTTAACCTAGATAGGAAATGAATTTTGTTGTTTTTACATCAGCAAGGCCCTACATTTCATTTAGCTTTTTAAAGAAAGAAATTAAAACCAAATTTTCCTTGACCTTTTCCAAGTTGCTCAGCATTTCCACTGTTACTAGAAATTACAGGTGCCTAGGTAAGAGCTGCAGTATGTGATTAAAACATTGCATGATAATATGTTTAGCGCTGCATTGCAATTATTAACAGATAATAATTACCCCAAGGTGACAATTCTGCCTGTTAATTTTATATATAAGCTTTTAAGCTGCATACATAATTCAGTTGTGAAAGACATGTGAGACGCACTCACAGAACAGTTCAGCTTGCTAGAAGTAATATATTTATGAGTGTTACTTAGGATTGAGAGGTTTTTTTAATTTAATACAAAAAAAAATATCTGCAAAACAAGGCATTAGCAGATTATCTGCTACGGATGAAAACTTTAGAGCAACCTCATTTATTTAGTACTGAGCAATCATATTCCAACAGAGAAAAGAAAAAAAAAAAAAGGTAGCAGAAGCATTCCTAAGCCTTTGCATATGGCCAAAAGTAGGGGGAGGGGGGGAGTGTGCTTTGCATACACAAATGAAATTTTTTTTTAAATTAATCCAAGCACATATATTGGCAGATGTAAGCTACAGGCTGACTAGTTTATACGTCACAGAAGAGTAGGGGTTGGAAGGAACCTCTAAAAATCATCTCATTCAACTCCCATGCCAAAACAGATTCCACCCAGGGCATGTTGCACAGGAACATGTTCAGGCAGGTTTTGAAAGTGTCCAGGGAAGACTCCACAGTCCCTCTGGGCAGCATGCTGCAGTGCTATCACCTTCAGAGTAAAGTTTTTCCTCAAGTTCAGATGGAACTTCCTGTATTCCAGTTTGTGCCGTTGCCTCTGTCACTCTGAGTCACTGCAGATTTGGGGGTACAGCTTCTGAATGTTTACTACCTGTAAATAGCATCACCAATCCATAGGAGTTGCGTTACAAAGTGGGGATTTACAGCCTTCAGTCCTGCTGCACGACTGGCCTCCAGTGACAACATGGCCCCCGTGCTCTGACTTGATGTCAAACCCTCACAGCCACAAATTATACCAGTCTTCGGAAGAAGGATTTCTTTGCTCATTATCAGAAAATGACCTCATGACATTTCTTTCTTGCAGCTTTATCAAAGATTACTCTCCTTCTAGTGGCAGAGAAACCCATCTCAAAAACTATTACCTCAGCCCTGCCAATCTGTCCAGATTACCAGTCACTGAATAATTCCACAGTGTACATGTTAAAAACTATTTTCAGATGAACTCTATGTTTAATGACCTTCAAGGCTTGCACAAAATGCTTCATTACACCAGCTCATGTGAAGTCCCTCTTTGGCTTAGTCAGCACTCAACTTGATGTTGCACACAAAACAGTACAGAAACACAGATATAGTTACAGTACCTTCTCCCAACACAGGGAAATGGCCCTGTTAACCCAGCAGAACACCCACAATTTCAGTCTCTTGTCCATACCAAGCAAAGCAATGCAGAAACACACTTGTCATACCTCACACAATCCCAGTGCTTGGCTACTACACAAACAGAAGCACATCAGATGCTTTTTGGAAGAAGACATTCTCCCCTTAATCAGAAAAAAATAACAGTATGACTAATGTCTCAGTTTCATTTCTCAGCTTTCGCAAAGTTCAATTGGGAAAAGACTCCAGAATGTAACAGAGGGTTCATCACTGCAATGAGGCCTACATTAAATAATAGCCAGGAGTTAGCTTCACTTCGTTTTCATTTAGTCTACTCTAATTCACCAAGTAATTACTGCAGGATTTCTCTCACTAAGGATGTTCCAGTTTTGTTATAAACATTCTTAATATAAAGTCTGCAAGCTCACAGTATGTGTTCCTTATACAAGGCATCTTCTATCAAGGCCAGAGAGCCAAAAACTTATCATTTCAATATTTCCAAGGTGGGGTGGGCTTTTCTTGTATATGCCTACATTTTAGATTTAAGAACACTTTAAATCACATGACCACACTGTCACATTTCTTTATTGGAGGCAACAGTTTTAAAATACCACTTGCCTCTCTCTGATTATCCCTGCCATTAAAATGAGTCTTTTTGTGTTTATTCTTTCATTAATCCCAATGACAATACATTTATATTTCTCAAATGAGACAGCAAAACTGTCAATCCAAACAGTAGTCTAGTGTTATGACAATTCAATCAGCTGTTACACATTACGTCTGCTGCTTTCTGGTTTGAGTGGAGGTTCTTATTATTACTAAAGATTATTAAAGAAACAGAGGAATTCCTTCCTTTCATCTCAAAAAGCACTACTAATGTATTGTGTAAAATATCATCTTAGAGAGCAAGTTAGAACTTTATGAAAACTATGCCTCCATACCACAACAGAGCAGATTAATTTCTGCATCTGACCTTTCACTGCAGTAATTGTTTTCCCCAAAATATAGCAATGCTATTCTCAGGTACAGTATCAGGTTTTTTCTGATGTGTGATTCTGTAAAAAAGATGGAGTGACTTGAAGTAGACAGTGGTATACGAACTTAATCTAATGTATATAAATAATATTTTCACTGTTCATTACCAATATGAAAAGTGCCTACAGTACTATCATTTTAAAGGGACTACCTGTCTGAAGGAACATAAAACAGAATACTATACTTTGATACTATTATGCATTAATTTGGAAAAAAGATACATATAGACAGGAAGACACATCCACAAAATAATTTATGGTTTAGCATTATGACAAGAAATTACCTGTGCTAATAAGTGCCAGGCTTGCTGCCAAGAGTAACATCTGTCCATGACAAAAGAGGAACATTCCATTCAAACAGCATAAACCCAAGCACAACCAAGTAGATGAAAACTAGAAACGTCTAATCTCCACAAGCCTTGCTCACCTCTTCCAACCCCCTTATCAAAAACAATGAAGAGATGGATTGTTATGCACTGTCAGTAACAAGCACAGTGACACAGCAGCCTGGATCACCAAGCACAGGCCAGTACGAGGAATAGGGCAGACAAAATGAAATCTGGGAGTAAGACGCACAGTAATAGAACATCTTCAGGCATTAAACAACACTTGAGACAGTCTGCATGGAACACGTACAGCAAATTACAATTGATGTAAGCAGCAGTGTGAACCACATGAGTATTACACTAAGAGATTTAGATACTCCTAATTGCTTTATAAGTGTGTTAACAGAATCTCCTAAAAGTATCTAAAAACAGACATTGATATGCTGTTCCAAAAGTAGAATCTTAAAATGCAGAGTTCCATATAGATCAGACAGCAAGTTCTGTAACAATGACAGTAAAAATAGTAATTTATACTGAATTTTTTCATGATGTGAGAACTCAAATTTTTTAGAAAGTGGAATTAAAACCAGCTATCTCAAAGACTTCCATTAGTGCTATAACCAAATGCAAACAGGTATTTACAACAACTATATATACACAATTATAACAACTCACAAGGCATGTGGGACAATAGATCTCAATTATGAAGACCCAGGCTAAGCATTTGCTGTTATAAATTCACCTGGTGGGAAAAAGATAATCAAATCAAGTTCAACTGCATAAATTTGAAGCACAGAAGTCTCAGAGAGCTTATTTTCCATTTACACTGCCAATCATCAGCAAAGACAGTACAGGTAAAAACCTTCTGTAAAAATGTTGCTTTCTGCCACTACATCTCATATTATTATCCACAAATTGGAAGAAAAAGAACCAGCCCACAAGCCAGCCTCTTACATGGCCCATCAAAAGGGTTCCAAGGAATTAATCTGACTAGCATTTGTCTTCACCTTCTTTATAACATGCAATTCTGTAAGTGAAAAGCTGTTATAATACTACCAAGGCATGTTATGCTCAATCTCTAATGTTTCTGATCCACTGTTGCCTTGCAGTATAATATACAAGCATTCACGCTATCTTTTCTATTTTCTGTGTTCTGATTATATTTTCTTCTAGGCAGTGGTGAAGAGGATATATTTTTAAATAAAGTGTCATATTCCTAGCTACTGATATATTTTAGAAAGTGAGAGGTTCTATTATACTTAGAACCATTATTTATTATAGGGTATAAGAACGTCTCAATTTGAAACAGCTCTATGCTTGCTAAGATAGAACTGCTACTTGCTTAAATATTAAATGGTTAACCTTTCATTACATTTATGAGCATGTTACAAAAAGATGTACATAAGATTTAACTGCTTTAGAGAAGTGACCAATCCAGAGAAGCATGAAGATGTCTGTGAAATAGTGGGAGGTTAAAGTAAATAAATCAGAAGTCACGAAGATGACTAAGCTGCATTATTTGACATAAATTTGAGTGTTTTGTTGTTTATTCTGCTTGTTTCTGGATACTCAGGTTTTACCTTACTGAAGTCTCAGGAAGCTTCTTTAATAGCAGTGATGTTTTTTATTCTCTTAAGCCTCCCATCATTAGAATGATAAATACATACAAATATTAATAATAAATCATCATCAAAGAAGGAAAAAAAAAAAAAATCACAACACATATCTGCAAGCTATTTCAACATCAGGGAAACCATGCCCTAACATAACTTTTAATACACACAGCTTGCTATTTGTGGATTTGACTTTGCTGTATATAAAACATACACCTAGACTTTCCTACAAACAAATATCTGGCATGTGTGCAACACATTTAATCATTATTTCTAACACTGTAATAGCTAAAAATCATTAAGAGTTCATATACAGTGCAAAGAAACAGGATAGCCGATTTACCTTTTGACATTAATCAGCAAGAAGGGGAGCTCATTTGTGTGGCAATATCACTAGAATTATCCTTTTCTTTATTCTAACTGAAGAAGATGAATGTGTTAGCAAAGTGGTCATGACACTTCTGATGTCACGTGCTGCTGCAGAGACACCAACAAAGCATGACCTTCAACTTGTCACATCAAGACAAGCCAATTTTCAAGTGTTGCAGATCAAAATGTACACATCTTAAAAATATAGTTTAAATACTTGCTGTTAACATGAACTCGCAGACCTCCTGCCTTTGTTTATACAGTGTAATCCATCATGCAGGCTATCCAGTTAACACCCATTTGGTTACATTGACTTCAGGATTATCCACATATACTGTAGACTAATGACCAAACCTAGTCCTCAGTCTCTAAAACCTACCCCAAAGTATACATATTCTTTTCCAAGCAACTTATACTCAAGTAAAGTACCCAGCAATCTTTTCATCAAGTTCTAACTTTATAGGAATTTAATATGCAACAGCATAACACCAAAAGGGGGGAAAAAAACCAAAAAAAAAAAACCCAAAACACCACAAAAAAAATGCTGTTTCTTGCATTTATGTAAATTCAAGGTTTAAACAGATAATTAAAGGTGCAAGCCTGAACTCTTGCCGATGCCTGCTCTTAGAGCTTTAGAATATCTCAGTGCTGTCACTGCTTTGTTTGAAAAGCCTGCCACTAGCAGCATACCTCAAAACACTTGAGCTTTATAATTATTTACTTCTAAAAAAACCAAAAACAAACAAACAAACAAAAAAAACAGACAAACAACAAAAAAAAAGTGCATAGAGCTGTATCTTTTCCCCTTCGGTGACTTCCTGATCAAGTGAATTCCTCATAGGCAGATAGAACAGACAACAAGTACAATGGCATAGAATATTTATTAGCCATCTAATGTAGTGTATCATCAAAACAGACATGGAAAACTAAGAATAGCAAATCATACAATTTTCTATGGCATTCCAATTAGGCTAGACAAATACTAAAGAAGTTATTTTGCTAACATTTTTCTAGAAAAATCCAGACTGACTTCAAACCATGCTTTCTTGACCCTCGTCTCCTCCAATAAAAGGCAAGTAATTTTGGCTTTAAAATCTTGTCACATTGAACTGTCTTCTCAGCAGCCACATCCATGCATGTTTAGAGTCTTCCAGATTAAAGCCCTTACAGTATTTAACCAATAGATTTTCCTTCACTGATCCAATACCAACTTAATGCCTAGACTTTCATAATCTGTCTGTGCCTAGAACATGCAGGAAAAATGCTCCCATCCTGACTTGAGATCCCTGCATATCAATGTAGATGTTACCAGGTCTGAAGTCTCTAATTATAGCACCTCTAATATGCTAGAAGCCTGAAAGGTAAAAAGAAATCTACACCTTTATCTGTAGCAGGCTGTGATTAATTACATCAGCAGGAAGGTATGTGTAATACCCTTTGTGCCTTCATTTGGAAGGCTATTCCAGTAGTCAATGGGAAGCAGGACCATATTCCTGAAAGTTTATCATACACCTCTCCAACATACACAGTGAAACTGAATATCCAGTAGCCTTATCACCTCTAAGGTTGTAACTACTGGCTACAGCCTGGACATGCTGGGCTACCACCACTACTTTCAGAGCATATGCTAATGACAGACACACTGTCCATACTTCAACTTACTCTGTAAAGGAGGCTCCACTACAGTGGTTCTGTCTACTGGGATACACAGTGCAAAATCTTAAGAATGAGAGGGATGCTATGAAGAGATTAATCACATTTCCAAGCTCCAGGATTTTCACATGCACACGTAAGCCCTCCAAAACCTGAACTTGAATTTCTAACCATCATTCACAACAGGTTTATTGCAAAAGGAGAGATTAAAGAAAATACTTTTTTTTTTTCCCCGTTTTCTACATCTAGATACCCTGTCCACACTAGAAACATAGTGCCATCTTCAATTTTCTTGTCAATCAGTATTTCACCAAAGGGTAGACAACCCAAGCCACATCATGTCAGATAAAGTAGCCTGATTATTAGAAGAAATCCACAACACTGCAATTTGGCTCAGTTCTCTCTTAGGTAATGACAGGGTAGGAACCTTTTGTGAAGCTTTAACTTTACAAATTCATTAATTTTAAGATTTTTGTCGTGGTGAGGCAAGAGACAAAATGTGCACATTTCATCAGAATCAGTCAGATTAGAGTTTTATTCCAAGAACATCACTGCTGCATTAGCCAGTCGTGCATATGAACACATACAAATTTGTTCCATCTGCTTAAGTTTGTCACTAAGTGCTTTATGAAACAAGGTTAGCACTAGGTATAGAACAAATGGCAGTACTTTACACAAAGAGCAGTTTGGCCCCACTGTGAAATTTCCACACATACCATCTGTTAGATAAACAGTGATGCTGAAACATGCATTCCATACACAAGCACACACTACCCTTCAGTGTGTATATAAGGAGACAAGCATCACTATCCTAAACCTCAAGTAACTTAACGGGCAACTCTTAAACTGAGGATACTGAATAAAGACAACTAAAAAAAAAAAAAACAATTAATGTACTTGGGCAGGCAGAAAAGAAACATGCCACAAAGAAATGCAAAAAACTCAAAGGCAGTCAGTGGGCAACAATATACCTTCCCAAATGGCAAGACTACACTTGGCAAGGAAATAAAGCTGAGAACTCAGAAATTTTATAAACTGCCTTTTTCCCCTTCCCCCCCACCCTTGTTTTACAGGTAATTTGTTTGCAGTGCACTAAAGTAGTTCCTGGGGAAAAAAAACCAACTTCAATTCAGCTCTTGATTTGACAGATTTCCCAATGCCTGAAATAAACAAAATACGTCCTCAACTAGAAACAGCTTCAAAAGGTTAAATTGTTCTTCAGACTACCTTCCCTTTCTTGTAAATCTTGAGGCTTCTGCACGGATTTCCAGCCAACAGTCCTTGGAGTTCAGTCACATAAAAAGGGATAGATTTTTTCCCCTCTTCCCTTTTTAACTCTTGTAGTTAAAAAAAAAAAAAAAAAAAGTTACTATTAGTAAATCCACAAGTAAAAAAAAACCCAAAATAGGAGTACTAGAATATTCAGCAAAGGTTACTGCATCCCTTATTCAGGAGCAGCCTACCAATGTCACTATTTAGGGTCAGGATAATGCCATTGATGGAGTGTACCATATGCTGTTCTTAATCAACAACACTATGTCCTTACAGTAACGAGATGGGTACCCTGCCTGGTGTGCTAAAGCATTTTAATGTAGACATTAGTATCAATTGAATCAATTGACTCTTCCGCAACTGTATTAACTGAAAAAAATAGTTATCAGATGTCAGCAAATTTTTATCAGTATTTTACTGATACCCCATGCCTTATTTTCAGTGAAAGGTTAATTTGTCACAGGAAATAAATAGCAGCATAGTTTTCAATATCTGTATTGTACCAAACACTAAAAATTGACTGACTTGCATACAAAAGCTATCATCCTATTGTAGCACAGCAAACATAAATAATGAATGCATTCCTCCATGGTCTACAAACCACAAGCCCACTGCTAGACAAAAAAAAAAATGTGAAGTGTTTTGATCTGGACTGTGAGACTAGAACAGAACAAACAAGAAGTGTAATGCCTATACATAATCTTTTCAGACTTGCATGCATGGCAGCCATTTAGCAGATGAAATGACTAATACAGAGGTGTTGTGCTAATCCATATCCTGGAAACTAATTACCATACTGGTCCAAAAAAGAAAAAATAAAACCAAAACAAAAACCTCAAGCAACAACAAAAAAAACACACACACATACAAAAAAAAAAAAAAAAAAAAAAAAAAAAAGAATCAAACCACCCCAAAAAAAAAAAAAAAACCACACACGCA
>JAOEGS010002519.1:116135-128411 GCA_025447755.1 Corythornis vintsioides | reverse complement strand
TGGCTGGTATGTCAGGGGACCCCCTGCTTTACCCCCCGATGTTATTTTGAAAGAATGTTTTTTTTTTGTGAGCAACTCATTCTGGTTTTTTTTCCCCCCCCCCCCCCCCTTGTGTTTTGGTTTCATTCACCCAATGCTCTGGCAACTGTATTTGATATATGAGAGCATTACAACCAATTAAACCCCCTGTATTTTCCCAGCTGAAAGATGAGTGATTTCCACAATAGTCCAAGTGACTGTGGAAGGCTGAAAGTGGAAAAAAAGGTTGTTATTTAACAGCTCTCCCAGACACTGTAGCTAATGAATCTCTCTCCTCCTGAGCTGAAATGTCTGACACCCATAGAATAATTTCTTTGTGGCCCATATACCTGTGATTGACTCTGGTGCTTCCCACCTACAGCAGGGGGGGGGTGACTGGGGAGGAATTGTCTGTTCTTTAAGGAGCTGGGGGAGGGAAGGGAGCAGAAAAGGATGGGCATTGGCTTTTCTGTGCAATATGTACCTCTCCTGCTCTCCTCGAAGTCAGGGGTGGTGCCCAGCAGCAAGTGTTGGAGCATGGCTTAGGTTTCTGAGGAACCAGATGAGCTGTGCCAGGGTTGCTGTCTCGCTGCCTGCTCTCAGACCGTGGCTGCTCATGTCACAGAGCCCTGACTGCTCCTCGGGTGCTGCTTGCTGCTGAGTACCTCTGGAAGACAGAAGGGGATGCCCTTTGGTGTTCTCTGTGGCAAAGAGGAGGATGCAACTGGCTCTGCTCCTGGGAGAAGTCTCCAAACAGCTCCCTCTGGCTACAAGAAGCAGCTGAGCCGATGGCTTCTGTTCCCTGGAAGTTGTGGCTCATGATCACAGGCCATTAGCCACTTCTCACTTGACTGCCCTGCTGGTAACTCCACTTTCCAGATGAATTATGCAAGAAATGCTGGGAAGCATCAGGAGCTGAGGACTGGGACGAGTCCTCTCCCAGTGTATGGACACAGTTGTGGATAAAGTCTGAGACTCACCTGGATTCCAGCTGCTGAAAGGACAAACAATTGAAAGGATCAACAACAAAACCCCCCCCTCAATGGCTCTGGACTTTTGATTTTCTTGTGCATGTGCTTGTATCGTGTGTGAACTTGCAGAGAATATTCCTGGTTCTTCACAAGGAATCCAGTAAATGGAGAATCTGTAAATCAGTTCCTTGAAGTGTGTCTGTCTCATTTGATCACCCCCTTGCTCCCCTTTCCCCAGCATTCCTTCCTTTTGGAGCATCCCAGAGGAGAGGACGGAGTGGTTGGGGATGGGTTCTTCCTGGGGATGGGATGGGGGGGTGGAAAAAAAACCATCTTGGGGAGAGGGTTGGTGGGCTCAGGGAGCACCTCACACACAGGTTGGTGGGAATTTGCCTTCAAATCTTTTTTTTTTTGTTTAGTTGCTTTTTCACTTCCAAGGATTTCTGGCAGGGAAAGCTGAAAATCAATGAGCTGCAGCTCACTGTGGAGGGCCCAAACACACTCCAAACTCACTACATCTGTGTTTCTTTCTCCTCTGTTTCCTAGGTGATGCAGAAATATCACCACAGCTTTGGCACCATTCCCGTTGCTCCTTCATCCCCCCCTTTGATATTTTTCATGTGACCCAACATCCCATGTGGAGTTTGGGGGCATAATGAGGATTTGGAGATGGAATTGGAGGAGGAGGGAAGCCCTGCTTTAGAATTCATGGCTTTTCTGCTTGCTCCCTTTCCACCAGCAGGCTTTTGGGATTTATGAATAGAAGCATGAAAAATGATGATCAAAACCCAGTACAAACCATGACTTTTTGGTACAATTAACCAAAATTCTTCATCTCTGAAGTCCCTAATATTCCTCAGGCTGCTTTTTGGTCACAATCCTGACGTTGCAAAGGCAAAAGAAATTGCTCCCTTTTGGTTTTTTTTTCCTCACCCCCAATTTTAGGAAGAACTTTCCCCACATTCTAGCCCCCCCAGGCACAAGTCTCTACCTGATGTGATTTCATGGAAGCCTCCCTAAGAGTGTGAATTCACTGGGAGCTGGAGACAGGCAACAGGAGACTCCAGGGGCAGAATCCAAGCTTAAATTCCTATTTTTCCTGAGGGGTGGTTGTCTCCAAGTCCACACTTGAACCTACAGTGGGGGAGGAGTGTTGCCACAGTTATCTTTTCAGTTCAGTTTTCCAAGGTCTCCTCTGTTGTTCAGGGACAGATAACCAGGGAGAAGTTGTGTTCCTCTGGCACACACTGTGTGAAACTTCCCCCCATCCCCCCTTTTTTTTCCCCCACTCTTAAAAAAAAAATAAATATATATTTTAAATTCCTATTTTAGTTTTGGTACCCAAAAAGAGACAACAATGTTGTTGGAAGTATCTCCTCAAAAATAAACCAGACAAAATATTCTGGGATGTGTTTGGTCCTCCCCAGGTTGGGATGGATCTGTCTGGTGGAAAGCAACACAGGGCTGAGTGTTAAACACAGGGAGCAATACACCAGATTATTTTACTCACATATGATTGTAGCTGGTTATTTAGCACTGCATCACTTCTACAGCAGGTTCCATCTGTGGATCTCAAGGCACTTTCTGCAGAGAGCTGAATTCACTCTCACAAGCCCCTTTGTGAGGTGGGTATGAAAATATTCCTGGTCCTTATTCACAGGAGGGGAAAAACCACAAGCAGGGAGAGGATCAAACCCTTTATTTTCAAGATCTTTAACCTCCCTGTCCTTTCCACACTTTCATTTTCCTGATAACACAGAGCAAGACTATTCCTTTTCAACCCAGCAAAAAATAATTCCAGCACAGTAGAGTCAAATATAATCTGATTTGTGGATTTGTTGTGTTGTTTGGGGTGGGTTTTTTTTTTTGTTGTTGGCATTTCTTATTTGCTTTTTTTTCCCCTCTGGGACACTGGCTTCAGTACAGAAAGGGCTGCTTTGCAGAAGACCTGGGATCTGTTGCTCTCCACAGAGCTTGTGGGGTGTATAAAGAAGATACACACAGAGCTGGTGGGGTGGGGAGCTGCTCAGACCTAACCTAGAAGCACTGATGGGAAAGTTTGGCTTAACCATTTTGCCTGAGATGGCAGAGCTGATAATTGGATTTCAGCTTGCAGAGCCCATTACTACAGCTGTAAATCACAGTGCCTGCAATCCCCTGTCTAATGCACCTCACTTGGAAAGGGTTTTTCTTCACAGCCTGTTCCATCTGTGCCCACGAATGCACCTCCAACACAGGTCCTAGAGCAGAGGAGGGCTCCAGCTGTGCCTGCAGTAGCTCTTAGGGCAGTGCACTGCAACTTGTTGACTCCTGCCCAAGCATTATCTCTCTCCATGAAGCACTCGGGGGTGTTGTTGAGTGTGCTGCTGCATTTGGCAGCTGGAATGGCTTTTACACCTGCAAGGGTTTGCTCATCCTCTCAGGGAAGCTATTTTCCTACATTTAGTGGGTCGTGCCAGGCTAATTTCAGCACAAGCTCCCTCCTCACTGCACCATTTGATTGCTTTTTATCCTGAGTCTTGGGGCAAAGGTGCTCTGTGCAGGAAGAACTTCAGGCCTCTGAGGTGGGGGGCACAGAAGATGGGGGTCTCTGGGGCTAATTCTGCAGGTTCCACCTTCAGGGGCAGAACCCAAGCTCAGGTTTAAGCCCTGAACTACATGCCAGGGTCAGATGCATTTGCAGTACCAATTAAGCCTCATTAGAGGAGTCTGGTTAAGCAAAAAAACAACCCAAAATGATTATTTTTGTGGGAAAAAAACCCCCACTTCCCCTTTGTTAACTAAATAAGCCAAGTCACAGAAAAAGTGTGCATAAAATCTTTGCTAAATCAAGACTTTTAACTTGGCTTATTTGTTAAAATATTGAAGTTGGTTGGTTTGCTCTCAAAATCAAGATGCTGCTGTCTGCATTTCTGCATCTGTGGGAAGTCCTAGTTCCTTGGGTTTTTTATTGAAACAGAACATGCTAAAAGCCCCACTGACTCTGCACAGATTCTCTTCTATCATTTTGCCTTACAGGGTAAACTGACAGCCACATTTCTTTGCAAATAAATAGAAAAAAAAAGTGGTAAAAGTGAAAAAATTAGGGAATATCTAACTGGTAGCTGAGCTATAAAGCATGAGGGGTGGGATGCCAGGATGCCTTGCACCTCACAGCTCCACCTCTACTCCAGTGCAATCACTGGAGCTCCATTAATTAGCATGTGGGTAAGGAATAAAAAAGCCTGGCCTGGAGGAGTTTGGAAGCTGGGATTGGGGGATGAAGTGGGAGGGGTGTTCCAGGAGAAAGTAGAGCTCTGGGGTTTGGGAGCAGCCTCCCCCTGGGCTACTTTTCACAGCATCTGGGCCAGAATATCCTTTTGCATGGACTTCAGCTTTTCCCTGCTTGCTGCTAGCAAGGAAGACAAAGGTAACAGGCTTTCTGCTGACTCTCCTCTTATTATGTCCAGGGAATTAATTCCCTATTGTTCCCTGTTCCATATTGTTGGTGCATCTATGTTTTTTTTTTCTCTGAAACCAAACATTTTTACTGCTAGAGGAGGGGTAAAAATAGAGATGTTTAAAACAATGAGCACTTCAACTTTTTCCCCTCCCTCCTTTTAATGAGGTTTTTTTTCTGAGTTTTGGCTTCTGCTCTCTATCTGCTACTTTCAGAGCCTTGAAGAGCTAGACTGGGGTTGATGCAAAAAACACACATGCAATGGGAGCAATTCTTTCTTGAGCTGAGTCTAATGGCATTGTCACAATGGCACCAGGCATAGTTCTGACCCAGAGACAGTAAGATCAGATGGTAAAGCACTGAACCAAGAGCTCATCAGCAGGTGGTCTTATTCCTGCTGAGAACAGACAAGCCCATCCTCCTAGACATTTTTTTTTTTTATCCATACCAAGAGGAAGTTTGGAACCAGATTTAATCTATTTCCCAGAAGTTGCTGATGCTTTCATGTCATTTTTTTTTTTTTGTTGAGACAGGAGCAAATGTTTGAAACCAGCACAAGATTTTCTCTGATTGGTGTGTTGATAAACTGGATTCATTTGGTATATGATGGTCATGGTGTTGGTGCTGTCTTTCCAAGCACACCCCTCAGATTAACTCCCTACCTTCACTGACCCACAATCCCATGCTTTGGAAAACAAAAAATGGACACCTAGGCCCTACCTCACCATTCAGTGTTCCTAAAGAAATCCAGCTGAGCAAACCAAAGGGATTGGAACCAGCCTTTCATCTCTGAACAGTCAGAAGGGATCCCTTTGTGTTGATTTTAGCACTTTCCCTTCTTGGCTAAACTCAAGATTCCACCACAGCAATGCCCAAACCTTTTGTTGTTGTGCCATGTTATTCACCAATTGTTTCAGTTGCATGGTTATTTTTGTTTTGGCTTATAGACTGTTGAAAAATATTTGTAAAACAAAAGGAAGGAACAGGATTTTTCCACTTGCTGGCTGTCTGGGGAGAGACCAAACAGTTTCCAGCTTGGGGAATCTAGCTGATCATTTATAAGACTATGGTGCAAACCAAGATCTTGACATCCATAGGGTTGAGTTCTAGGCAATTCTGGTCCTGTTCTTACTCCTGAGCAATGATGATTATTGGCCCATCCCTAGAAAGATGAAGCAAAAGCAGAATCCATGTCCTGAGTCTCAAACTGCAGGCAAAAATTGGATTTGATTTATCCTGCCAGTTAGCAGGGACCCCAGCAAAGGGTGTTGAGAACTTGGTCCCATCTCTGATCAATCAACTCCTGTTCCATCCAGGTCCACACAAAGCACTTTGAATACAATACAGAGGTAACATTAAGCAGTTCTGTGTGATAAGGCAAATGCCTCTGCCCCCATCAGCCCCTCTAATATTGCACAAATTGACATTTTTTTTTTCTAAAAATAGCTGTCTGAGCATTCAGTCAATGGAATAATCCAATTGCCTGAACATTCTTGGGCGCTTTATCATTGAAACTGTAATAAATCACAGTCTGCCACAAGCTGCATTGGGCTGCATCAAGTTACAGTCCCAGCAAGAACATGCGGGAAGCAGATGAAATCAGTGTGACATGATGTAATTGAACTGAAAATTCAATGCACGCACTGTTTTGGCTTTAAAAAGTTGGCTGGAGAAAGGTCTCTTAAAAATTAGGGGGGATTTTCTTCAACTCCCTGCCCCGTGCCACATTTTGACTCACTATTTCTCCCCTCTAATGACTTGAAATAATGAACACATGGCTCCTGCCCCCAAAGTTCATTGAACTCTATTAAAAGATTAGTATTGATTCCAGACTTTGGACCTGGCTGATTGGGAATTTTGCAGTAAAATACAGAAGAATCACTCTTGTGCATTTTTTTTTGGACAGCCTATTGAGTTCCTCAGGAATATCTTTTTCTATAAACTAGTACCTAGAACTGTTTGAAAAAAAATTAATTATATTTAGAGTGATTCCCACACTCTTAAGTAATGAGATAAAATAATTTTAACTCTCCAAACCAGTCCCTTATTTCTCAGAGTAATATTTCCATGGGCCACCTTAATAAATTCCCTCCTCTCCTCAGTTTTCTAGATGTTCCAGATATTTATACAAGATATATGAACTTAAAAGGATTATTCATAACATTGTTGTTTGTGAAGCAGGGGACTGAAGCTAAACATCATCTGTTTCAGTCCCCAGCTGATGTAAATCACTGTAGCTCTCCTGGAAATTGCTGATTACATCTTTTTCTGCACCCAGTTAAGGATTGGTTTCTGCAGGAAGGGGAGGAGGGAAGAGCATGGAATAAAACTGATGGGAACAAACTCCTGCCACCTGTAATTCAGTGGTAAAACTGAAGCCTCTGATGGGGGTGAGGTTGGTAAGTGCTTGCAGGGGCTAGAGCTGAAGTGTAAGAAGGGGAAATATTTCACCTGACTCATTTTCTCCAGAGAGAGAGAGAGAGATAATTGGAGATGGAGACAGGTAGTGACTTGATGAGAGAATGAAATGGGAAAGCTGAGGAGAAATATGTGGGAGAAGGGGGGAAATAACTCAGCAAGGAATGTCTCCCATCATAACCCCTGCCCCCACTGTAACTGGGATGGTGCTGGACACTATGAGCCTGGTGTGTGCAGCTCAGTCTCAAGTGCAGGGTCAGTGATGAGGGTCTTGAAGTGCTCCCACTGCACAGTGTCCATGGGGATAGAAGTCACGAGTGCAACCACCATGGAGGGCAGAGGTTGCTTTCCTCACTTCCAAGCAAGCCTGGCAGCACTGCCTTCCCCCAGCCTGCTCAAAATGCTCCACTGTGCTCTTTTCAACAGGACTTTGAAGCCCAGACTAAGAAGTGATAGTGCTGGCAATTGCAGTGGGAGATGCAGTGAGCAGCATCTGCTGGAAACATCCTTTGCAAAAAGCTCTGCTGCAGTCAGAGCACACGAACATCCACGAGCAGAGCTTGACATCCCACTCTTTTTTTCCCTTTGCATGCTTTAGAAAAGTTAATTAAAGGAGGCTGGGGTATGAAAAGTGAGAAGTATCATTGCCAAACCAGCTTTTCAGTGTTCCCTTTATTGTTCCCTCTGACCAGAACATCAGTGCAGACCTCACTCCTACTACTAACATACCATATTTCCACAAACTTAATGGTTACAATATGGTAATGAGCAAGAGATGATCAGATGTTCAGATAAGATGGGTCTAATAGCTGTGTGGTAGTTTGTAGGATAAACACAACAATTATTAACCTCCCCCCTATTATAAAGGCAGGGGAAAATTGAATTATTTACCCCAAATTTCACATTAAGTCATTGATAGAGTGAGGGAAGTGGCTGAGGTAGCAACAGAGCAGTTTTTTTCACTGCTGTCAATAGAACCAATTAATTTTGTTATCACCAAATCTATACAATTAGACATCTGAGGGCTCTGTAAGTCAAGTCATGAGTGTGCAGAGTTACTGCTAGAAAGAGAGTATGAAACTTAGACTGGTGCACCTTGTTCTCCTACACCAGGTGCCAGTGCACAGGTACCCCCTTGCTGGGGAAGAGATTTCCAAGACCTCTCACATCCTACCAAGTCCCAGCCAGTTGTGATGTAGTGAAGCAACAGAGACCAAAATCTTATAACAAATGGGGAGAGGAACTTAAGAGGTTTAGTTTTTTGGCCACAAAGAGTCTCTGATGAGCAGCAAATTTACATGACTCCAAAAGGACAAAACCCTCGGGGCTTTTTTTAAGGTCTTCATATTTGTAAGAGAAAAATGCCAGGAAATATCAAAGCCATATCTTGTCTCTTGTTTGTTAGCCCAATTCCCTAGCTTGCAAAGTGGATTCTTTTCGTTGGACATGAAGAAACCCCTCTTTTCCTGCCTGTGAGTTCAGTGAGGACTATCTAAGCTTGGCACAGAGGCCCTCCAACAGCTTTCAACAAGTTCTTCAGCCTCTGGCCTTGAAGCTGAAAGTTACCATGGCCCTTTCATGCTGAAATTCCTGGTAGGAAGTTTGGTTTTCATGCTTTACTATGGTTTTCCTACCAACTTTGATCTTCACTCTTGGGAGTCTCATTTACACTCAGCTGCATCCGCATCTCTGGCCTTAATCTTTCATAACAGAGTGGCCTACTTATCAAAGTGTGACAGCTATCTTAACCCCCCACCCACTTGCCAATGTAGATGTAGGAGACTCTCCAACTGTTATGAAAACAGTTCAGTTAATTGACTAGGCTGTTTCTTTTCATACTCCAAATATTTGGTCTCCTTTGTCACTACAGCTCGAGTCCCTCAATTCTCTATCAATACAGTCCTCATCTCCATGGCATCTGAGAGTTGATTTCTTTTGCAGGGCAGCATGTTTCCATGAGCAACCATTCGTTCTTTCCTTACCCCTGCTTTATTCTTGTAGGGCCACCTTCCCAACATGTGAAGAGTAACAATGACTATCTTCTTAGCATGCATCTGTGGTACCAGCTCCATCAGCATGAGTCAGCAATGTCATCCTATTGGGATGCTGTGCATGAGTAATAAACATCCCCCCCCTCTGCCAAGCAGAGCTTTGGGTGTAGGACAACATATTCTCTTGGGTCTGTGCTTCAGTAGTGACACGAAGCCATGGCTCTGTAGGAAAACCAAGAGTGGTTAGAGGTTTATGAGGTTTGGAGGGGGGAAAAAAGGCATCTGAGAGAACTGGGGGGTTTTTATTCAAGAGAAGGATGAAAGTGAAACTTGAAAATTGCCTTTAAAATACATAAAAGAAAGAAGCAGAGAAGGGAGTGCATTGTTCTCCATGGCCACTGGAGATGAGGCTCACAAGACAGTTGTGTGATTCTTCTCAAAGAAGAAAATAGATTGTGCCAAATACAATCTGAGAGAAAGAGGCAGGACACACTTTGCCTGCATTTGTTGATGTACTGTGGATCAGTGACTGGTTCTTTCCCCCCAGCTTCTTCCTTTGCAGCCCATTTAAAAGCAGCCTTTATTTTGTTATCACCTCTGATGATTAGCAAACTACCATCTCTAGGAGGTTCTGATCTTCTCCTAATGACAAAGTGGCTCTTTTAAGAGTTCTGTCATTTGCCAAAAGCCAATAATTGGAATTTCCAAAATGATTTCTTGGGCAACTCCCCTCAAATTCTTATTTATTTAATACCAGCATTGAAATACCTTTTCATGTACCCATAACCAGAGTATGTGAGTGTAGCATCGTGTCTCCAAAAGAACCATTTTTTTTCCCTATTCTGCTTCCTAAATGCTTCATTCATCCCTAAATTTTCAGGAAGGACTGCTGGAGAAGCTTGCTGAGGGTCTAGCCAAAGGATGTACCTGAGCTGGCTCTCCCCAGACAGCAAGCAGCAGAGATGCATCTACCCACACGAATGCAAAGAGACCAAAGCTTCTGCCTGTGTCCAGAGATGGCCAAACTGAGCTGAGGGTGGTCTGGAAGCTCTGCAGCCATGGTAACTTAGGGTATAGAAACTAGGCCTGGAGCTGGTTTGTATCCAGGACCATCAGACTCTGTGGAATTCAGAGGTGAGCACCTTGCCATGAGCAGAGGGTTCTCCAGAGGTTGTCCGAGAGGTCAAATCATGCAGGGTGGTTTTGGGTCCAGATACAAAATCCATTAAATATATACAGATGTGTTATCTCAGGATATTTATATATCACTCCCCTTTGAACACAAAACCATTCACAAAGGGGAAAGCCTTGCTAACGGAGTTATTTCCTTTTTTTTTTTTTCTTTTTTTGAGCCTCAAACTAAGAATTAGTTGGGGCTTTAAAAAAGAATAATGAAAGAAATCACATGAGTTCTGTGACTCACGAGGGCTGTAGGTGGTATTATTTGTTTTGGTGTCTGGAATCCCAACGTCAAACTTGTCTTTGTCAGGAGATTGATACAACGTTGGTTTTGGCAAGAAGCATGGTAGGAGAAAGGACATCACTTAACAGATACTTAAAGTGTGGTCAGGCTCTGAAAAGTGACTCTCAGAAATGACTTTGTGGTTTTCCATATTTATTTTCTCTCAACAACTTCCAGAAACAATCTGCTGAGTTCACAAATCTCAAGGTGATTTGTTGAGCTGTCACCTCGCTGGGCTCAATGGAGGGCTTGGAAAAACCCCTCCCTATTCCATGTGCCTCTTCCATCAGCACTGCTAATAAGGATTCCACAACTGGAAACGAGCTGACACGTTGCTGATGGATGCACAGGGCTGAGTAAACTCCAGCTTGCTCTTCCACAGCTCCCTTGGCTTATCAGGGATAAGAAGAGCCATAATTCAGCTTCATTCAGCTTGAGTTAACGCAGAGGTGCAACAGAAGGAAGATTATAAAGCAGCAGCAGGATGGTTAAGACACAGCTCTGAAACTAAGGAGGCCTTAATTCAATTCCCATCTTTAAACCAATACATAGTCACGGTGGCTGTTCCCTCTCCTGCCTCACCCCACTGTGGGCTTAGGCAGAGCTAGAAAAGCACCTTAGAATTACTCAATATGACTAATATGAAGGTATTTTTCTGCTGTCATGGTTGCTTTTCTGTTTGCCCAAGGCCTAAAGGAGCATTTCCCAAAGTTTGGGGTTCATGCTCCTGCCATGGGATGTCCCACGTGGCAAAGGCTGTGTTATGTGATGGGGGGGGGACAGAATTGCCATGTGGTAGCTGGGTTTTAGTGTGTTTTTAGTGCACCAGATAAAGCAGAACTTCTTTTCCTTCCTGCAGAAGCAGGATATGTAGAAGGGAAATTTTAAATCCAAATACTGCTTTAGCACTGGGCAAAAATTAATTTGGGGGTTCCGAGGTAACCTCACTGAGAGTAAGACCTTCACATCTTATCAGTCCAACTGGTAACAGACAAATTCGAATGAAAATGCCTGTTACCTCTTGCCAACTGCACGGGAAAGTTGTGCAGAAGGAATAACCCATGCAGGGTTTGGAAAGCCACTTGCAATCAAGACAAGTTTGTAATTACCCCAGTGACCACTTGTGTGAACAGACTGGCAAACGAAGTAGCCAAATTACTCCTTCAGCCCCCCAAAAAAGCAACCTGTGCAGGATTTCAGCTAAAGCTACATGTAACACATAGTTGAGATTAATCTGGCACCAAAACTTAGCATAACTCTACTTAATGCCACGATTTTGCTTGAAAACCAATGCTAATTAGTCCATGTGGAACGAAGCTGCTGATGCAACAGGAGTGCTGCTGATGCCAGAGCTAGCAGGGGTTCTTCTCCTCACTGCCATGTGGACACAGTCTTAGGATGCTAGTCAAGCAAAAATAAATCAGGGTAACTGAAATGTCCTGGACTTGTCACGGCAAAAAAGTCAATCATGCAAGTGATGATATTGAGAAAAATCACTTCATTTTTCCATGGAAAATATTCAAAGGCAGTCAAGATGCCAAAAAATTAAGTCATTCTTCTATAATCCATTATACTGGGTGTCTATGGAGAAACATTAGGGATGATCATTTCCTTTGGATACCTCAAAACTCAGGTAACTGCTTTCCCCATGTGAAGACATGCATAGGTCAGGAATTTTTATTTCAAGAACATGTCATCTTTATGACTGACATGCTTAGAGCATAATTTTCCTGGGCAAAGGTAATTTTGGTTAAGCAACCTTTATTGCTTTGCATTCTTATTTAATTGAATTAACTACATTTTAAATCAGTATGTTGAGAGAAAGCTTGCTTGGGAAGAAAATTGGCTATTAGAGAGGCCTGAAGTTGTGAGTCAGGAGTGTTAGTTCCTATTTCACAGGGCTGTTGGAGGCTCTTAAAGCCTCTTCCAAACTCAGATGAAGTTAAGTGAGAGTCCCATTGCCTTCAAAGGGTCTGA